>JAKOGI010000422.1:125000-197500 GCA_029747015.1 Carnegiea gigantea
ACTAAACATCAGGTTAGGTCAATGCATCAGAAGATATATGACAAGATACCAAACCTAGATCAATATCATCTCATTCATTTTTATTAGATGGTCCAAAAGAACAAACACCTCAACTCCCCCCACCCTGAGGGAAAAAAAGAGAAAGGAAAAAAGAGGCTAAACAAGCAAGACAAAGATTGTATCACTGGTAGTTATGAAGTGTACCCAACATCAGCAAGTCATGATTGCTGAACTCTGGATGGGTTACCATTCTAAACAGAGGAAGTCAAGTGTTGCTTTTAATTACTGGAAAAGAGGTACACTTAATATCAAAAGAGAACAAGACCACCTACAGATTATGGCATAAAGCAGCACACCAATTAGGCAGTATGTCAAGCGCAAAGTCCGGGACAACCCCTGAGCTAAGGCAAACAAAAAATCACAGTCGACCACACAGGAAGACATGGTTAGATAACTTATTTCAAGATGCCTTATTGTTCCTTTCAAACCCTGCGTTGGGAAAAGACAGGTTGTGAATTCGGAAGCGAATTTCTTCCCCTTTTTGTGCAATTAAAATAGGCAGTTAAAAAATTAAATAATATTGTAGATGGGGACATTTGAATTTTTGCATGGAAAACCCTCTAAAATGAAGGCAAAAACCAAGGGACTATCAATCCAAAAATGCTTCCACTATTTTATAGTAGGATTATAAATATATCTCCTTTAGGAAATTTAGAGGGCATACACTCAATGTCTCACCTACTTGGATAATATACAGAAGATAACTCTCACCTAATTTGGTGGAACTCTCTCACCAATTATCGGTGGTTTCCTCTTAACTGTTTCTCTCACTTGGACGTATTTTTCTTATTGTTTGCAAAGGCAAATAAAGCCTCTATTTATAGGAGTTCAGGGAAGTTTTTTACCAGGGAAAAATTGACTCCTAAAGATACGCTACTTTCCCTAAAAATAAATTTTGGAACATTTCCTCTGTTATCAATTCTTCTTTAACTTCCTTTACGTTTATGTTTTTTTCTGTCTTCTTTATTATTAACAATTCCCACTAATTAAAGAAAGAATCCCAACAATTCTCCCCTTTCCTAACTTAATTGGGGAATACTACACCAGCACTTGTAGAACAATTTTTAATTTTCTTGGTCGGTAGCACCTTGATCATCATGTTCGACCAATTTTCATTGGTGTGACTTTCTCAAATTGTAGGAGCTTATCTTCTAACCCTTGTTGTATCCAATGATAGCGAACATCAATATGTTTCAAATGAAAGTGGAAAATAGACTTCTTGGGTAAATGTATAACACTTTGGCTATCACATCGCAATACATATTTGTCTTGCTCATAGCCTAGTTCGAGTAGGAGATTTCTCATCCACATTATCTCCTTACATGCTTCAATAGATGTAATATATTTAGCCTCGATGGTTGACAGGGCAACGCATTTGTGGAGCTTAAATTCCCAAGACATTGCTCCTCTGCAAAAGTAGTCAAATACCTAGAAGTTCTTTTACGAGAACCGATATCACTAGGTAGCTCAGCGTTTATGCAACCCAATAACACGGGTTTTTCTTTACCAAGCACAAACGTTTCTTGGTTGTGCCCCTGAGATATCTCAACGTCCATTTCACTAATGTCCAGTGTTTTTTCTTGGATTAGTTAAGAATCAACTTACGACACCTATAATATAAGCAATATTGGGCCTAGTACATATCATGGCGTACATTAGGCTGCCTACAGCAGGTGAATAAGGAACATTCTTCATTTCTACTTTTTCTTTCTCAGTTGTTGGATTTTGCTTCATACTTAGCTTGAAATGTTTAGCAAGCGACGTGCCAAAGGGGTTGGCCTTGTACATGTTGAATCTTTTCAATAATTTTTCAACATAACTCTTCGGTTAACAATAATAGCTTCTTTGATCTATCTCGAGTTATTTTCATCTCAAGGATCTCCCCATGGGCAATTCCACTAGATCATATGTATGATTCTTATCCAAGGATTTCATTTCTTGTTGCATGGATTTCACCCATTCTATCTTATGGCTACTGGCCTTTGCTTCTTCATAACTTTGAGGTTTTACCTCATCTGTGAGAGTTACATATTCATCTGGGTTATATTTGGTGGATGGTCATCTTTCTCTGATAGATTGCCTCAACTGATGCTCTTCTTGAGATCTTTCCTCAACAGATTCAACGTTGATCAACTCATGTTAACCTTAATCTCAATCATCGTTGGAGGAAGAGGTAGGATCGTCATTTGTGCTAGTCTGATTGTTGGTCTCGATTGTGTCCTCCCCTACATTATGACAAACCATAGGGGATGAAACAGAATCAGAATATCTAACAACTTTGTATTTGGGCTTTTCCTTCTTCAAATCTTCTATGGTTTGGTTCTCAAAGAATACAACACCTGAACTTCTTATAATCATTATACTTATAGAATCCTAATTTGGTAGCCAAATTCATCTCTTAGTGATCTGAGATAAATACACTCCATTGTTTTCGAATCAAGTTTGGCTCACTCGTCCTTAGGAATATGGACGAATGCCTAGCAACTAAACACTTTCAAATGGTTGTATGATACCTTCTTTCTGGAGCAAATTTCCTTTGGGACAGCACCATCCAAAGGAATTGATGTTAAAAGATTGATTATGTCAATGACATACTTCATGGCCTCTCCTCAAAAGGATTTAGGAAGTTTAGTATGAGGAAGCATGAATATCCCACCCTTAGTGCTAACAGTTGCCCTATACAATGGGCAAGCCAAGAAGGCCCTCGGGTCAATTGAGTCACTATTGAGCATACAAAACAAGAGGTATAACTCAAATAATCTAGGGACATTCACACTGTCGTCCTGAGAAAAGAGACCATAAGCGAGAATGTGCTGAGCCAACCGAATGTAAGGTTTCCTAATGCGGGTGCATTTGCAAGAACTAGTGTTGTACCTATAATCCCGCGAATGCTCATCCCAAAATGCATTCGGGTTGAATTCACGGGGAACTTGACAGTTGGGCAAGTCTAAGCTAGCTGGAAGCCAAATATTTCATTAAAGGCACTAAGGTTCAACTCATAAAACTATCCTTGCAAATAAAACGATATGTACACTGCCTGACACCGATGCCCTTTAGTGATCTCGACATGTAAGTTGCTTAAAAATTCAAGGATTAGGTCATGATAGGTGTGATCTTTCATTTTAATAAATTGACCCATATTGCCTTTTGCAAATAATTAACCATCTTATATCATCCAACAATTCCAAATCGACTAACAATTCTTCATCATAATTTCTAGTAGCAACCACAATTCTACTACTCAAACTATCATAACACACAATATGATCAAGATAAGTTAAACCAAGCGGGTGAGGGACATTACCTCGGGTCTGTGCGGTAGTGGATGTCCGGGAAGTTCCTGTGGCTCGTGGTTGTCCTTGGCTAGATGTCTCTACCTCCTTAGTGCTCCTTAATTGCTTTCTGGGTGCCATGGATGTAGAAAGGTGGAAAATTTGAAGAAAAACCTCAAGAATGAGGTATGAGAAAGGAAGAGAGGTAGTGCGGTATAAGAAAGGTAGAAAATGGAAAGAAAGGTAGAGATTTGGAGTTATAAAGTGGAAAAATTAAGGCTTTGAGGGAAAAAGAGGAGGAATTTGGGGTGGAGGAAGATGGTTATGGAGGAAGGGTGAAAGGTAGAAAAGATGAGATTGGTGTGAAAAAGTGAGAAATCTAGAGGAAAGAGAAGATTTGGAGTGAAAATGAAGTGAAAATAGGGGGGATTTGAAGGTTTAACATTGGAGAGTTTAGAGAGAGAAAGGGGGTTGAGAGAGAGAGAGAGAGATAGTTGTGGAAGAAGAAGAAAGTCATGGTTAGAGAACGAATGCCCGTGGTCAAAAACCCTTGACCCGACCTGTGCAGATCATCACGGGCCATGGTGTCCACCATGGTCGGCCCGTGGTGCTCACCATGGTCGGCCCGTGGTGCCTGCTGGTAAGGTTTTTTATTTTCCTAAGTAGGTCTGCCATGGTCCGTGGTTTTCACCACAGGCTATCCATGGCAGACCAAGAATGTGAACTTTTGGTCAATTATTAACCATGGACCGTGGTATACACCACTGGTGGTCCATGGCATTGTCTGGCTAGAACTGCTAAACACCCCTTTGCCCTATTTTTTTTTTGTTTTAATTCAAAGTAAAAGCTACCTAAGAATAAAAAGGAAATCAATAAAAGGACTTGGTTCCCTCCCAAGAAGCTTTTGTTCAAGGTTAAGAGCATGACCATCACCTCTATGTGCTCTCTGGATCGATAAGTGTATGGACTACGACCTTTTCAACGGGCTCGCCCACAAAATAAGGTTTGAGCTGCTGTCCATTGACCTTAAACGCATTAGTGGACTCAGTCAACACTTCTATCGCACTATGAGGATGAACCTAGATGACTTAAAATCGTCCCAGCCACCGGGATCTCAGCTTGCCCGAAAATAATCTCATCTTTGAATTGAACAAAAGGACCATGTCACCTTTGTTAAATATCTTCTTTAGAATATGCTTATCAAGCCATTGCTTGGTACTTGCCTTATAAATACGGGAACTCTCATAAGCCTCAAGCCTTAGTTCATCGAACTCACACAATTGCCAAAATCGCTTCTCACCAACCGCCTTAAGATCAAAATTGAGTAACTTAATTGCCTAATAGGCTTTGTGCTCCAACTCAACCGAAAAATGACAAGACTCCCTGAATACTAAACTATATGGAGCAGTGTCTAAAGGAATTTTATAAGCGATTTGATCAGCACAAAGAGCGTAATCAAGTTTTAAAGATCAATTCTTTCAGGATTGATCCACAGTCTTCTCCAAAATGCTCTGTAATTCCCGGTTAGAAAGCTCGACTTGACCACTTGTTTGGTGATGATAAGGTGCAACAACTTTGTGAAATACGCCATATTTCTTCACAAGTGACTCAAGTGGCTTGTTGCAAAGATGAGTCCCATTGTCACTTAAAAGGGCTCTCGGTATGCCAAATCTTGTGAAAATATTTTTCTTGAGGAACTTGATAACAACCTTGGAATCATTGGTTAGAGTAGCAATGGATTCCACCCACTTAGAGACTTAGTCAAGTGCAACAAAGATGTTGATATTGTCATGGGAAGGAGGAAAAGGACCCATGAAGTCAATCCCCCATACATCAAACAACTTCACCTCAAGAATGCCACTGTGAGGCATCTCTTGTCTCTTAAAAAAGTTCCCTATTCTGTCATTGGTCCCCAGTTATAATAAATTTTCTTACATCTTTGAAGAGAGTAGGCCAATAGAAATCCACTTGGATGACCTTTGCAATAGTCTTGTTCGAGCCAGAGTGTCCACCATAAGTTAAGCATAGCTATGGTGTAGGACACTATGAACTTCATCATCTCACAAACACATTCTATATACCCCATCTCCACACAGCTTGTAAAGAAGAGGCTCATCCCACACATAATATTTTGCATTAGAAATGAGTTTCATCCTTTGTTGATAAGGGAAACCAGGAGGCATCACCCCACACACTTTGAAGTTTACCAAATCAGCATACCATGGGGTTTGGTGGGAAATGGTAAGTAATTGATCATCCGGGACGGCGTCATCAATTAGGAGCTCTTCACTAGGAGTGGCCTCAGCACCTAGGTGGGATAAGTGATCAGTAACCACATTCTCTAACCTGAACTTGTCTTTAATCTCCAAATTGAACTCTTGGAGAAGAAGAACCCATCAGATGAGGTGGGGCTTGGAATCGGAATTCTTCATTAGGTGCTTCAAAATGGCATGGTCAGTGAAAATGATGACCTCGAAATTGATTAAGTAAGACCGGAACTTTTCCAAGGCAAAAACAACCGCTAAGAACTCCTTCTCCGTTGTGGCATAATTCACTTGAGCCTCATTATGGGTAGACTATCGCAAGTGCATGGTGGTCATAGTATAGATAAAAGATATCGTTCCTCAGGGACTAATTGTAACTTACTGAGTTTTGCCTATCAGAATGTGCTAAGTAAAATTCTGGTTCAAGTGGATTCAATTTAATAGCAAAATAAACTTTTTTAAATCAATAAGGAAAAAATGTCTAGGAATTCGCATAGTTGTCAAAGAAAATTGGATCAAAAATAATAAACATGTGCTTTCTTCTAATTGGTCAAATTCGAGGAATTGTAATCTCTTCAAAAAAACTCAGTCTATTCTTTTGAAATCAACTAAATTTGCCTAAACTAAGCAAAAGTCGTTCTTTCAAACTAATTTGCCTTAATTCAAGTTCAAAGTCTTCGATTACTTACTAGCTCTCCTAACATATACATCTCTCTTTCGAGACGAAGTTACGTTAGATCTTATCAAGCAGTCCAACAATCAAATGTCACCTTTCAGTTTTTCATTTGTTTGCTTCAAGTGTGCAAGCAAATTTCGGCCAAAAATCAACTCACAACAATCCAAACACTTGACAAAATGAAATCAAACCAATCATGAAGATAAGCATAATTATATAGATTAAAACATGATCCAATAATTATTCCACAAACTACTGAATCTCTAAACTAAAGAAAACTACTCAGGCATGATAAATGATTAACAAAGGGGATTGACTGAGATAGCCTTCAACCGAGGGCTTCAGAACCACCTTAAGAACAAACTCTCATGCTCAAGACTCACACCAATATAAAAACCAAACTAAAAGCTATAAAGTTTGAGAAACTAAAGCACTAATCTATGCTACTTTACACTTTGCTTTGCTTGGAATGATCTTGGATTTTCTACTGCTGCAGAACGTCGCCTTATATAGAAAAGCTCGGTCAATCTCAACCACACAGCTGAGAGAAAACGAAGAGGTAACAGTTACTGACTCACCACAGTCTATGGGGTGCACCACGATCCGACCGTGGTCTGTGCTGGAATCGGGGTTTTGCTCATTCTTTGCTCTTCGGTCGTGGCATAATATGGATGACTGTGGGGGAGGTCAAAATACAGCTATTAAAGGGAAAACGCTAGGTAAAAAGGCTAAAAGTCCTACAAAACATATCAAACAACTATATCTAAGCATAAATCGAGAATAGGAGAGTCAATAACAATAATAACGCAATATTCTCCTAAAAATGACACAAAATAGCCCCAAATAATATACATATTGAGCACTTATCAAATTCCCTCATGCTTAAAATGTTACTTGTCCTCAAGCAATACAAGGATTAAAAATATACGCAGCCTCCTCAGGATAGATACAAGTAACATTCAAATGGTAAAGCTGATCCAAAGATAGCCCAAAAAGGTACAGAAATCATTAATAAACAGAATAGGGAATGGAATTTTCAAAAACTTTTAATAGACCATAATGTCGAATATTGAAAGCAACCTCCCCTAAATTATCAAATATAGTCATTCAACATATAAAACAAGCAAAACTAGTAAGGCCGGTAGAACCTCACTATAGTTATGTGGCACTTAGCACTCATGTGTTTGAAATGTATAGATGAAGGTTTTCTCAAATCTCATTCTTAGGCGTAAATCAACCATAAGCTTGACAAGATTCTCAAAATTCTCCATGACTAAAAATGCAAACACATTAGACAATTATGAGGACTTTAATAGGGTTGTAACGGGGCTAAGGGTAAAGGTAAGAGGGAAACAAATGTTTTTGGAAATGAAGAGCCAAAAGCCAAAGACTAGAGGTAACTAATTCCAATGCATCGAACAACATCCTTCTTAAACTTTATCAATTCAAAATAAATCCCCAAATGAAGAGAGAAAGAGTCGAAAATCTCAAATAACTTACATTCGCAACAAGGCTAATGCTTTCTTTCGTTTTTGTTTCCTTATTCTTTTGTTTTTTTTCCTTTTGTTTTTTTGTTCGAAAATTTTTTTTGGGTGCTTTTTTTTTTCGTAAGCACTTATTATTTTTTTCCAGTCAGAAGGGATAGCCAGGGGGAAAATCCATTGCAAACTTTAAATTCTTTCTAAATTTTGTACAACAAAACAAGGGATTAATCAATATCTCACAACCCTACACCAAACAACCAAAATTCACCACAAGATATCATTCCATCTTACTAATGCCCTATCAAACTTGATGCAAAAGAATTGAACCCTACTCTAGCCTTGGCTTAAAGGTAAGACAAGCATTTGACCATGGGTTATAATAGGAGGTTCAAATCAAGAAAAATGGATATAGGCTCAAAGGGGATAAGAAGGGATACAATACACAACCAGAGTGGCTATTTTGCCGTGGTGTTAAACAAATCAAAGAAAGAAAAATGCCTTAATCACATTGCCTAAATGCATGTGCGAAATGTGATCTTGAATGAGAATCAAAGCAAGTTTTAGAGAAATGACGTCAAGGAAGAGTCATACATGAAAGAAATATGAGACTAATAATGATAAATAGTCTCTAAAGGCTCAAAGTCTCACGGGATATCTACCAAGGTTAAAACTAGCTCACTAGTAAACACATGCTAAAATCTTGTAAAGACTCATGGGAAAAATCAATTCGCATCTAACATGTGGTCAAAACATGGAATTCATTTCGAAAACTCATTTGCAAACATTTTGTGCACAATTCGGGCGAATCAAAGGATCAAACTAAACCCAAGAAAGCTACCAAATCTATGGAGATCACCATCAGAAGATTTTTTTAACTTTTTTTTTAGTTTTTTTTGGTTGTTTTTAGGTTGTTTTTTTTTTTTTTTTGGGGTTATGCATGCATTCTCCTTCAAACAATGCAAACTAAAATGCAAAATAAACTAACAAAAGAAAGAGACTAAAATGCAACATAGAAGAAAACTAAATGCACTACTAAACAAAACTAAAACAATAACTATAAAAACTACCATTAAAAATATATATAAAGCAAAAACGCCCCAAACAAAACCAGGCATCAGACGTCAAATGAAATAACTAACTTCCTCATGCTTGAATCACACATTGCCCTTAATGTGAACACATAATAAAAAAGGGAAGGGGAGTAGCAGAAAATAAGATCAGAGAAGAGGAGGTGGAGGAGGATAGGGTCAAAAGTTACTTGGAAACTTTGCTACACGTGACCCTTCTTATATAGTTGAACTGGGTCAGTTAGCATATGAACATTAGCATTTTCAATTGGTTGTCCTACCAGATATGACTTCAATCGCTGTCCATTGACAGTGAAAGCTCTGGTAAACTCACTCCATATCTCTACTGCTCCACTGGGTTAAACTTTAGTTATGGTAAATGGTCCCTACCATCAGGATTTTAGTTTACCTGGGAACAATCTCAACCTTGAGTTAAAGAGGAGGACCATATCACCTTTTTCAAAATGCTTCGTCACGATATGTTCATCGTGCCATTTCTTAGTTCACTCTTTGTAAACACGTGAATGTTCATAAGCCTCCAACCTTAGTTTGTCAAGCTCGTTTAGTTGCAGGAATCTTCGTTCTCCGACCGCTTTAAGATCAAAATTGAGTATCCTTATAGCCCAATAGGCCTTATGTTCCATTTCCACTGGCAAGTGATAAGATTTTCCAAACACTAACCGATATGGAGTGGTGGCTAGAGGGGTCTTGTCAGCGGTTCGGTATGCCTGAAGAGCATCATCAAGCATTAAGGACCAATCTTTGTAGGATTGATCCACTACTTTCTCCGATATGGTTTTCAATTCTCTATTCGAGAGTTCCACCTGCCCACTTGTTTAGGGATGATAAGGCATAGTGACCTTATGAAATATCCCATATTTTTTTTTAAAGTGACTCAAGAGGCTTGTGGCAAAAATGTGTGCCGTTGTCACTTAGAAGAGCTCTCAAGTGTGCCAAATCGTGTGAAAATATTTTTCTTTAAAAATTTAAGGACAATTTTGGAATCATTTTTCGGAGATGCAATGGCTTCCATCTACTTAGAAACATATTCAACTACTACAAGGCTGTAAATGTTGTTATAGGAAGGAGGAAAAGGACCCATGAAGTCGATCCCCCATACATTAAACAACTCTACTTCGAGTATGCCACTTTGAGGCATTTTATGCCTCCTGGAAATGTTCCCTACTTGCTGACATCTGTCACAAGTCATGACAAATTTTCTTATGTCCTTAAAGAGTGTGGGCCAATAGAAACTTGCTTGAAGTACTTTTGTAATGGTTTTATCTGGTCCAAAGTGGCCGCCATAGGTTGAAGCATGACAGTGGCGTAAAACATTACGGATCTCATTTTTAGGCAAGTATCTTCTATAAATCCTATCTTCGAACAGCTTATAAAGGAAAGCTTCTTCCCATACATAGTATTTTGCATCAGTAAAGAACTTCTTTCTTTATTGGTGGAACAACCCTAGAGGTAACACGCCGGACATCTTGAAGTTCACTAAATCAGCATACCATGGAGCAGCTTGTTGGGATATAGCTAATAACTTCTCATTAGGGAAGGAATCATCAATGGGAAGCTCTTCACTAGGAGTGGCCTCTAGGCCTAAACGAGATAGATGATCGGCAACTACATTTGCCAACCCTGCCTTGTCTTTGATTTCTAAATCGAACTCTTAAAGAAGGAGGACCCATCAGATGAGTCGAGGTTTGGAATCAGACTTCTTCATTAAATATTTCAAAGCAGCGTGATATGTGAAAACGATGACCTTGGAATTGATCAAATAGGATCAAAATCCTTTCAAGGCAAAGACAACTGCTAAGAACTCCTTTTCGGTCATGGCATAATTCACTTGAGCCTCATCAAGAGTGCCGCTTGCATAGTATATGGCATATGGTTTATTATCCTTTCACTGACCTAGAACAGCGCCCACTGCATAGTTACTTGCATCGCACATTACTTCAAAAGGCAGCTCCTAATCTGGAGTTTGCATTACTGGGGTGGTGATTAATGCCTTTTTTAATTTATGAAAAACACTCAAGCATTCTTCGTTAAACTCAAAAGGCACATCCTTGACAAGCAACTGGTGAGAGGTTTTGCAACCTTTGAAAAATCTTTTATGAACCGTTGGTAAAAACTGACATGTTCGAGAAAACTTCTCACTCCTTTTACAGAGGTTGGTGGCGGAAATTTTTCGATCACCTCCACCTTTGCTTTGTCAACTTCAATGCCTTTGCTAGAAACAACATGACCAAGGACAACTCCTTCTTGCACCATAAAATGACATTTCTCTCAATGCAAGACCAAATTCACATCTTTACATCTTTGCAAAGCCTTAGATAAGTATCCAAGCAACGGTCGTACATTGTACCATACATAGAAAAATCATCCATCAAGAATTCCATTATATCCTCAACAAAATTTGAAAAGATAGCTATCATGCAACGTTAAAATATGACAGGGGCATTACATAACTCAAATGGCATTCGTCTATAAGCATACATGCCATATGGACATGTAAAAGTAATCTTTTCTTGGTTATTTGGGTGGATAGGGATTTGAAAGAATCCCATATATCCATCTAAGTAGCAAAAATATGAGTTCTTTGCCAATCGTTTAAGCATTTGATCAATGAAGGGGAGGGAAAAACGGACTTTATGGGTAGCTTTATTCAATTTTTGATAATCGATACATATACGCCATCCTGTAATAGTCCTAGTAGGGATTAGCTCATTATTCTCATTTTTAACAACAGTCATCCCTCCTTTCTTAGGTACAACATGGACCGCACTTACCTACGCACTATCTGAGATAGGGTAGGTAATGCCGGCTTTAAGCAACTTCAATATTTCCTTTTTAACCACCTCTTGCATGCTAGGGTTTAATCTTCTTTGGTGTTCCATTGACGGCTTATAGTCGTCCTCCATTAAGATTCGATGCATACACAAAGAAGGATGAATCCCTTTTAAGTTATCCAGGGTGTATCCTATGGCTTTACGATGCTTCCTAAGCACTCTAAGCAAAGAGTCAGCTTGGGTAGTATTTAAATTTGCATTCACAATCACAGGATATGTTGATTTTGGTCTAAGAAATTCATACCTTAATGATGAAGGGAGAGGCTTTAACTCTACATCAGGAGCTTTAGCCTCATCAGACAAGGGCTTACTTTCATCTTGCAATAATTCCACCTTAGTAAGGGAAGGCGGAATTAGTGGGGAGGCTTCTGGTAATTGAGCACACTCGGCTACTTCGGAGTTTTCATCCTCAGTAGTGCTATTATTCAATATCAAGTGCTCAAGTGGATCATTAGAATTAATGTAAGATGCAATTTCCCATATTAAACTGTCAACCACATCAATCGTATTACATTCATTAGAAATAGAGGGAAACTTAGCAGCTCTTAGCAAATTAAATTCCACATAAACATCACCCACATCAAAAGGTAGTGTACCGTTTTTCACATCGATGCGGCACCCTGCGGTTGCCAAGAATGGCCTCCCAAGAATGATTGAGGTCCATGTATCCTCTTCCATTTTCAGAATCATAAAGTCTACTGGTACGTATAAATCCCCCACTTTTATTAGGACATCCTCCAAAATACCCATAGTGTATTTTATAGAATGGTCTGCTAATTGCAAGGAGATAATAGTTGGTCTTAACTCTCTTAATTCTAATTTTTCACATAGAGAAAGGGGCATCAAGCTTACGCTTGACCCTAAATGACACAAAGCATTGTTCATAAGAACATTCCTTATTAGGCAGGGATTGAAAAACTGTCGGGATCCTTTAACTTAGCTGGAAGCTTATTTTGAATTGCTACACTGCACTTTTCAGTGAAAGCTACAGTCTCATGTTCTTCTAACTTTCTTTTGTTATAGAATTTCTGTCAAAAATTTAGCATATGAAGGCATTTGGATCAAAGGTTTAGTAAACGGTATGTTTATGTAGAGTTTCTTAAGGGGATCTAAAAATTTTTCAAATTACATATCAAGTTTTGCCTTAGCCATCCTTTGAGGAAATGGTAAAGGTGCTGTGAGAGGTGATCTTGGGATCCTTAGGAACCTCATTAGGCTTATGTGCGACATCATCAATTACTTCCTTAGAAGGTGAAGATATTTCTTTCTCAACATTCTCGACATGCTCATTTCTATCATGCGAAGATTCATCGCTGGTAATTTCCTTAGGTCCCGCTGGTTGTTTTCCTCCTCGTAGAAGCATTGCATTGTAGTGCTCTCTTAGGTTAAGCTCAAGTTTATTAGGTAGTCTATCTAGGGGCATAAATGAAAAAGTGGCTTTTTGGGCAATTTGGGCTTCTAACATCTTATTATGAGTTGTAAGCACATCAAACTTTGAGGCTAATTGCTTAATATACTCATCCTGTTTTTGTTGTGCCATAAGCATGTCTTCCATCATTACTTCTAAATTAGATTTTTGGGGCATCTGAGACAGGAATGGGGGTCTTTGAAAACCAACGGGTACCCTAGCATTTATAGGGGGCATGTTCACAGTGTTTGGCTTCGACCTATAAGAAAGATTTGGATGATTCTTCCAACCTGGATTATAGGTATTAGAGTAAGGATCATTGGTCGGTCTCAGGTTGAAATTTTGAACATAATTAACTTCATTGGGGTCTTAGGAAAAAGGACTCCCAACTTGACAATTCAGAGATATATGCTCAATTGAACCACAAATTTCACCAGGGGTATGGGCACTTGAGTTCACAGCATTAACATTCATTTGGTCCAGTCTTTTAGTTATGGCATCTACTTTAGTATAAAGTAAAGTAATTGCATCAACTTCAAGCTTACCTCCAACCTGCTTGGGTTGGGTTTGTTCGGTGGACCATTGGAAGTTGTTAAACGCCATCTCATCGAACAAATTATAGGCTTCATCCTCAGTCTTGCTCATTAGAGTTCCTCCTACTGTCCCATGAATAGTAGACCTCACATGTTGGGTCACACCGTTATAGCAGGCTTGGATTATCATCCAACGCTGAAGACCATGATGGGGACACAAACGTAGCAGATCTTTAAAACGCTCCCAGGCTTCATAGAGCATCTGATCATCTCTTTGCAAAAAGTTGGTGATCTGATTCCTTAGGCTCGCGGTTTTGCTTGGAGGGAAGAACTTGGCAAGGAATGCTCATGTCAACTCATCCTAAGTAGTTATGCATCCAGACGGCGAAGAGTGTATCCAAGCCATTGCTTTATCCCTTAATGAGAAAGGGAATAGGCGCAGCCGAATTGCATCACTAGAGACTCCATTTAATTTCAACGTATCACACACCTCTAAAAAGATCGAGAGGTGCAGATTTGGGTCTTCTAAGGGAGTTCTACCGAACTGAGATTATTGCACCATGTAAATGAGTATCAGTTTGAGCTCAAAGTTGTTGGCATCTATAGCAGAGCGAGCGATGCTTGAGGCAATCCCCTGGACTCTTTGGATAACAAAATCACGAAGAGTCCTTCGTTGGTCACCTTTTACCATGCTTGAATTCCTTCCTGCCTCGTGCCTTTGCTCTCCAATCCTTTGCTTTTTCCTTCTTAGGCGAAAAGTCCTTTCAATCTCTGGATCAGGTTCGTACAAGAATGAACTTCGTATAAACTAGGAAAAATTCCTGCAAGCACTTTCACCAGCACTACCAACGCAGATTAAACAAGCAACGAAACAAAAACAAAACTAACATTAGAAACAAATAAAATACTTAGTCACTTTCGCAAGACTAACTCAATAGTTAACAGTTTTAGTCCCCGACAACGGCGTCAAAAATTGATGTACGGACTACCGCAAGCGCATGGTGGTCATAGTATAGATAAAAGATATCATTTCTTAGGGACTAATTGTAACTTACTGAGTCTTTCCTATTAGAATGTGCTAAGAAAATTCTGGTTCAAGTGGATTCAATTTAATAGCAAAATAAACTTTTCTAAATCAATAAGGAAAAAACTTCTAGGAATTCTCGAAGTTGTGAAAGAAAATTGGATCAAAAATAATGAACATGTGCTTTCTTCAAATTGGTCAAATTCGAGGAATTGTAATCTCTTCAAAAAAACTCAGTCTATTCTTTTGGAATCAACTAAATTTGCCTAAACTAAGCAAAACGTCGTTCTTTCAAACTAATTTACCTTAATTCAAGTTCAAAGTCTTCGATTATTTACTAGCCCTCCTAATATATAAATCACTCTTTTGAGACGAAGTTATGTTAGATCTTATCAAGCAGTCCAACAATCAAATGTCACCTTTCAGTTTTTCATTTGTTTGCTTCAAGCATGCAAGCAAATTTCAGCCAAAAATCAACTCACAACAATCCAAACACTTGACAAAATTAAATCAAACCAATCATGAAGATAAGCACAATTGTATAGATTGAAACATGATCTAATAACAATTCCACAAACTACTAAATCCCTAGATTAAAGAAAGCTACTCAAACATGATAAAAGATTAACAAACTAACCAATGATTGATGAAATTTGAGCGAAAAGGGGATTGACTGAGATGGCCTTCAACCAAGGGCTTCAGAACTGCCTCAAGAACAAACTTTCACACTCAAGACTCACACCAATACAAAAACCAAACTAAAAACTACAAAATTTAAGAAACTAAAGCACTAATCTATGATACTCTACACTTTGCTTTGCTTGGAATGATCTTGGATTTTCTACTGCTGCAGAATGTTACCTTATATAGAAATGCTCAGTCAATCTCAACCACACGGCCGAGGGAAAATGAAGAGGCGACAGCTACAGGCTCGCCACGGTCTGTAGGGTGCACCATGGTCCAATCATGGTCTGTGCTAGAATCGAATTTTTGGTCATTCTTCGCTCTATGGTCGTGGCATAACATGGATGACCATAGGGGAGGCTAAAATACAACTATTGAAGGGCAAATACTGGATAAAAAGACTAAAAATCCCGCAAAGCATATCAAATAACTATACCCAAGCATATATCGAGAATAGGAGAACAAATAACAACAATAAGGTCAATATTCTCCTAAAAATGATACAAAATAGCCCTCAAATAATATATATATTGAGCACTTATCACCTCTTCAGGAGTTGGCCGCATATAGTGAATAGCATAAGGCTTATTGTCCTTCCTTGGCCTAGAACGACCCACAATGCAAAATCGCTTGCATCATACATCACTTCAAAAGGAAGCCCCTAATCTGGGGCTTGCATCACAGGAGCCGTAATCAATGCCTCTTTTAACTTGAGAAAAGCACTCAAGCATTCTTTATTAAAATCAAAAGACACATTCTTAATAAGCAAATGGGTAAGAGGTTTTGCAGTTTTTGAGAAATCTTTTATGAACCGTCGGAAAAAACCAACATGTCCAAGAAAACTCCTCACACCCTTTACAGAAGTTGGTGGGGGTAATTTTTTAATCACTTCCACATTTGCTTTGTCAACCTCAATGCCTTTATGAGAAACAATATGTCCTGGGACAACCCCCTCTTGTACCATAAAATGACACTTCTAATTTAAAATCAAATTCATATCTTTACATCTTTGCAACACTTTGGGCAAATTATTTAAGCAATGGTCAAATGTTGCACCATACACAGAAAAATCATCCATAAAGACCTTCATTATGTCCTCAATAAAAGCATAGAAAATAGCCATCATATAACGTTGAAAAGTAACGGGAGCATTGCATAGCCTAAATGACATTCTCCTATAAGCAAATGTTCTGTAGGGACAAGTAAATGTGGTCTTTCCTTGGTCACTAGGATGAATAGGGATTTGAAAGAAACTCAAATACCCATCTAAGTAGCAAAAATATGAACTTGTGGCCAACCTTTCAAGCATTTGGTTAATGAAGGGAAGGGAAAAATGGTCCTTATGGGTATCCTTATTCAATTTCCTATAGTCAATACACATTCGCCAACCGATGCCAGCTCCAGTAGGAATTAGCTCATTATTCTTATTCTTGATGACCGTCATCCCCCCTTTCTTAGGTACCACATGGACCGGGTTTACCCATTTATTATCAGCGATGGGGTAGATAATGCCGGCCTTTAATAGTTTCAAATTTTCTTTCTTGACTACCTCTTACATATCAGGGTTCAACCTTCTTTGGTGTTCAATTGAGGGTTTATGGTCATCTTCCATCAAAATATGATGCATGCACACAAAAGGGTGAATTCTGTTTAGATCATCAAGTGTATATCCTATGGCCTTACGATGCATTCTAAGTACTCTAAGCAAAGACACTACAAAAAAAAGGTCATGCTTCCACTCTTATTTAACCACACTTGATTAAGTGTAGCAGAAAAATAAGTGAAAATGAGTGCCCAGTTTTTTTCCCATACAAAATAAGGGAGGAAAAATATAACCACTCTTATAAGAGTGGTGGTAAGTAATTAAGGTTTGTCTACACATATTAAACGTGGGAACTTGTATCTTGTAGATAAGGCACACTTAGTGCGGATATTAAGTGTGGTAGCATAAAATTTTATTTTTCTAAATTTATTTTTAACTTTCCGCCTAGGCCATGGATTAAAAAAGAAAAAGGAAAAAGCAAACAGATTCAGTATGCGTGAATCGAGTGTTGGACGATTGCCCTGCTCTTTGTTCTCCTCAGCGTATGCAGGAGTAATTCTCTAAGAAACCTTGCTGCCAAGTTATGCGCCCTTCATTCTCAGCACCGTCGGTGGTCATGCTCAGCAATGACAATTCTGGCATCCTCCAGGCTTGCTCGTGTCGCTGCTTCTAGGTCTAACGGCGCATTCAGCACTTGTTCTCGGGCTTGGTGACAATTCCAGGCAATTTGTGCTCGCCGGCTGCCCTTCTGTCACTCTACCAGCGGTGATCACCTCTTTCTTGCTATTCAATTTGTTATCTTGTTGTTGATAATATGAATTCAATATTTAGAGTTACTAATTGTTGGTATAATAACCCTATTTCTACCTTCTTGTTATTAATATCACGGTCTTCTTATTGGTAATATGAATTGTGTGTTTGTGTTGATTCATGGACTGTCTGATTCATGAACAAGATTCGTCAATTTGATTAGTGTTTAATATGAATTCAGTAAGAGTTGGGATCCATTAATTTGATCAGTATTTGTGCCTGATTCGTGGAGTCACTAACTGTTGGAAGTGGGCAGTGAATGTTGCCCTTGTTGCCATTGATCTGTGTTTGTTTTCTTAAATCTTAATTAAACTAGTGATTAGGTGTGGGATTAGAGGAGATTTTGGGTGCAAATTATTTGGTTAAGGATGGAATTCCGATAATGGTGGTGATTTGGGAAGCAAGAGAAATTGTGAACTGAAAAATGATAAAGGGCTTCGATTTTGTTTGCTCAATAGAACAAAGGGTGTGTGGTTTTGTGGAAGGGATTGAATTTGAATTCTAAGGGCCTATTTCTCTTGGCAGTTAGCTTGTTCTCGTTGGAGCAAAAATTATCTACTTATTCATTAAAAAATAATATTAGGAACACAATATTCTTAGATAAAAATTTGTTTTCAATAAGGTGTATTTTCAACCCTAATTCACTAGATTTGTATGGTAATTTGGCTTAATTACAACAGGAATTTCAATAGAAACGTTAAACACTGCATTCGCAGGCGTAAATTTTTTGACATTCCGCTGTTGTTTCCTTATCTGTGTGGATATTAAGCTTAAGTCCCCTTTTTGTGAAGCTTCTTTGAACTTGATGCATTAAGTTTTTGTGACAGTGCTTTGTGAAGAATTCACCTTTTCTATCACGTAGAAAACTTGGCTGCTAATATTACAGGGACCAAGTTATGAGTGTCTGAGAGAATTTCTGTGATCTATTAGGTGTAATCTGGCCTCTTCTTTGTGTGATCAGCCTGAAAAGGGTGTTCATGTCAGGCTTATCTAGGGACACTTCTCACATTTTGAGTATTGCCTTGTTGTATATGTTTTGCGCTTCCGCATCTATTGCTTCCGATGATGTGGAGATGCTTTCTGCGCTTAGAAAGAGTCTAATACAAAGACGAGACATGATTCCTAACTGGTTTTACTCAGAAATGCCACCCTGTAACTGGACAGCTGTGGACTGTAAGGGATTAGAAGTGCATGGACTTAATCTGCCTTGTAAATCTTCTCTGCTGGAACTTCCATTCCCAAGTAGCTTTGGAGAGTTGAAAAATCTAAGGTATATCAATCTCAGCTAATGCAGGCTTACAAGGGCGATTCCTAAAAATCTCTGGAATCTTGAGAAACTTAAGATCTTGGACCTCAGTGGCAATGGGCTGTCTGGGGGTCTGTCTTCTATGTTGTCTAAGCTGAAAGTTCTCAGAGGTGATTCCGATCAACAAGGCTTATCTATGATGAATATATATGTGTATTACTTATAATTTTCTTTATCATTATACGGCTCCTCTAAAAAAAGGGAGTCAAGCACGATTTTTCTTTTCAATTTTTTAGTTTGATAGCCAAAAACAGTAGTCCATGGACTTCTCTAGGGTGCTCATTCACTTTGACAGGGAGAGGGAAGGGCAACAGACGGTGAGTGTTGCCGGTGCTCAATTAGACGGTGAGTGTTACATGTGGACAATGAGGGAATCTACGTCAATTTGATGATGGCGAAGAAGGTTCAATTTGTCTCTCTCTAAGAATTTTAATTTGAATTTTTGATTTAATTTTTTCCTCCTTAGGTTCATTCCCTAATTTGCTTCCTCTACCACCAAATTGCATAAATTAGTCTTTCACTTGATGTCGAAGGCCCTTCCCTATTATTGCTATATGCTTTTTGGTCTCTCTTCTTTTTCTAACATCATTTATAGTTGTGTAGGGTTTAATAGATTTGATTTTCTTTGGCTTTAGGTTCTCTACAAGTTTGTGATTCAATGGAAATGGCATAGGCTTTGTTGTGTTTGCTACATTTAAAGGTCCACTAAATTCTCATTAATTGTGTTTACTTTGTTGTGCAAGTCATCCTATTTGTTGAAGTTGATCTTCAGATTTGTATGGTGGTTTGATAGATGATATTCTATGTTAAAAAAGATCCTGATTCAAGTACATAAACCTCTTTCTTAGGCCTTTGCTACAATTTTTAAAAGCTCAGGCTCTCATATTAGGATGAGTCTATAATATCATTTCTCTTTACTACCATTGTGGGAATAAACAATAAGTTCACTAAGCTAAAAATGCCAAATGACCAAAGACAAATGTGGTGTATCAGTATTTTTTTTTTGGGAATAAACTTTATTTTCTGCCCTTTTTTTTGGTAAGAATTAAGTGACACAAGAGTTTCAACTTCTTCGTTTAATAATCTACACCCTTCATGTTCTGTGCAAATTGTTATAAACCTATACACATTTTGTTAGTTGACTTACGAAGAAGTGATGAAGATAACAGAAAAGGTATTGAAAAAGGATCTTGATACAATTAGAAAGTACGCTCGTACGTGGTGAGAAGAAGGTTTTGACACTTTGTTATCATGCGGGTATGGTAAATATGATATTATCATTCCTGTTTTCTTAATCTTAATTTGATTGATTCAAGTCACCTTTTTACAAGTTGGAGATAACTACAATAGGGTTTGAATGCATGTAATTACAAAACTGATCCACATGACAAGGTGTCACTTGATAGACTGCAAAATGTGAACATTCTAAGTTCAACAAATTAGTTTAAAAATTTTAAGTTGCATGTTTTGATGGTAATGGGTTGTTCGATTTGTGTTGTGCATTGAAATGCCATATCGTGGCTTGATGGATTTGTTGGATTTGTTGATGGTAATCGGTTGTTGGATTTGTGTTGGATACTCCAAGCGTGTGGTTTGTTGAGTTCATTTGCTTCGGCATGTGGCTGTTGAGATTGTGAACAGTTTCTTTTATTTCTTATTGTATTTTTGACATGTTGTAAAAGGAAAACAGCCAAGTTTTAGGGGAAATTCTGCCGAATTTTTTTCAAAATCTAGGAATATACTAAAAAAACTAGCGTAAGGGTATGGATGTTACATAATGTTTGTGGGGTGAGAGTACCTACTTATGAAGGTTAATGGATATTACATCTTGCAATCTTCTTAGAAGTTTTTTTTCTCTTAGTAGCATTATTTGTTGTATTTAACTCTAATGTACGGATTTGGTGGTTTCAGGTTGAAACTAAGGGCAACATGCAACAAAATCAAATACTAAGTCCGGGTTTGTAAAGTGTTCACCTGGAACTATGGAGTTCTCATTCGTTCCGTGCAGCTTTTATCTTATATATGTGTATTGCAAACAAATTTACCTTTTAGGTTGTGGCTGCATAATTTATACACATATTCAAATCACTTATATACTTTTCATTGTGTGGTTGAACACTAATTATTTTTTAACTTAATTAATGACAATTATTTCATGGTTATAAAGTTATCATACTTTTTGAATCATTTATTCAAATATGTACTATCTCTCTATTCTGGTTCAAGTTCTAGCTTAATTTTGCGCTCTATGTTATCAATTTATGTCTTCTTTGATGCATTTTAACCCATTCCCTAAACCCTGCGGTCCTTTTCATGTGTTCTGTTTTCTAGCTCTTCAATTCGTTTGCTGGGTTGTGATTGCTAGATTGCTGGGTCGTGATTGGTGGATTACTGGGTTGTATTTGTTCTGGTATGGCGAATTTCTCCTTCAGTATTCAACCTGGTATGATCGTTCCACCCTCCCCTCTTTTGTTGCTCTTTTTTTTTTCACACTTAGTTGTAGATATTTAGGACTGTGGTTATGTGGGTGATCGATCTTGAGGAGCAATTTGGGATTTGTTGAGTCATGTTGGCTATGATCACCATTGATTGTGTTATTATTTTGTGAATATTTGTTAGTTGTGGATATCTAAAATTATGAATAGTTGTGGATATCTGGGATTATTTCTTTGTGTTTATTTGAGTAGTTTGTTTTGTTTCCTTGGTTTCGTGAGCTTTGTTTTTCTTTGACTTCGTTTTTGTTCAATGTTTTTGTTTTGTTTTAGTTATGTATGTTTTTGTTCCCTTTTTGGTGTTTTAGTGGTTCGTTATAACGTGTAGCTTAGTTCTTTGTTTAATTACTATAATTAAAATTTAGAAAGCCTCAGTATTAGCGTATCCAGTCAATAGGATGAAACACCTAAAGGCTAGAGCATCAGCATCTAATTAGTGTCTAGCATGCGCAGTCTGAAGATGAAAGGGAGATGTGTGCAAGAACTGTTTACGTTACTAATATTGACAAAAAGGTCTTGTTCTGTCTTCAACTATTCACCTTACCCTATAATTGTTTAGCTTGGTTTGATTATCTTCTTGGTCTCACTGTTAAGTAAATAAACTGGCCTTCATTAATGCATGTTACCAAGCAGATGTCAAATTGTTCTTTGAATCATTTTGTAGAGAGGTGTGTGCTATAACCTAATCTCAATCATGCTTTCGGAAAGTTTAAACATATCTTACCAAGAATGTTGCTTTCTAGTTCATCGTCTGAGGTTGCTTGGGGACTATCATCATTGTACTCAGCTGCTTTTATATAGTTTGTCATGTTAATCACTGTATCTGTTGTACTCATATGGTTCTATATATTATTGATTGGACTCGATTGTGGTTCTATTCTTGGTTCAACTCTGTTGTAGCTCTATAGTTGGTTGAACTCTGTTGCATGTCTTTAAATTTGATTCTGCAGAGTCTGCATCTTAGTTAATCTCTTTGGTTATCTTTTCTAATAATTCATTTTTTTTGTATGTTTCAGTTAGCTAACAGGTTGCATTTCTTGAGCTAACATCTCTTAGTGAAGAAAACGAAGATGGAGTTTTTTTTTAAATATATTCTTGGATGTTAGGCATGTTTTGAAAGTACAGTTTTAGGTACTATATAGAGCAATAAAATGTTCAATCAGCTACCTACAATAAAAAAAAATTAGCAGGATGGATTCGAAACAATGCAAGAATATTTAGTTTTGATCATTACCTTAGTCTTTGTTGTTGTGTCTATAATTATTTTTTTTTAAGACGCTAATGTGTGATTTATTCAATTGATGTTTGATCTATTTTAATTTGTTGGTTTATTAATTTTATTCATTTATGTGGGATGATGCGCGCAGGTAATTAGTATAAAACTCGTTAATTTAAAAAAGAACAATTGTACATAATTGTTCTATTTTTAACTTAATAAGTTTTATATTAATTACATGTATTATTTTTTTAAAAACTAAAATGACACTAGTAACACTTTTAAGTGTGGGAAAATTATGATTTCTTGCACTTTCCAGAGTGGGCATAGCATAAAATGGCCACACATAAATTGTAGGTAATTAGTACTTACTCTGCATTTATAAGTGTAGAAACTATAGGTCTACCCGCATTTGCATTAAGTGTGGAGAACACTTCCACACACTTAACCTCCCCACATTTAGCCTAAGTGTGGGCAACTGCTATTTCTACACTTATAAGTGTGGTTATTAGCAAAATTAAATGTGGAAGGAAGCGACCTTTTTTGTAGTGACCGTCAATTTGAGGCACACTGAGACTTGCATTAATAATCACAGGATAAGTAGAAGAAGGCCCAAGAAACTCATACCTCAAAGAGAAAGGGAAAATTTTCAATTCTACATCGGGAGCACGCTCCTTATCAGACGAGGGCTTTTCATGGTTCACCATGTTTTCCACTTTAGCCAGTGTAGGTGGAATTTGTGGAGAGGCTTTCAAAAATTTAGCACACATTGCTACTTCGAGATTTTCATCCTTAGTAGTACTATCATTCAACATACAATGCTCAAGAGGGTCATTAGAATCAATGTTAGATACGGTTTCCCGTACCAAACTATTAACCACATCAATCATTTTACACTCATGAGAAATGGAAGGAAATTTAGAAGCCTTAAACAAGTTGAACTCCACATGACCGTCTTCGACATCAAAGGACAACTTGCCATTTTTGACATCTATACGGCACCCTGCAGTGGCCAAGAACGGCCTCCCAAGAATGTTGAGGGCGTGCATATCCTCTTCCGTTTTGAGATTTATGAAGTCCACCTACGCATACAAATCTCCTACTTTTATCAGAACATCCTCCAAAACCCCGATTGGGTATTTATCAGAATAATCCGCCAATTGTAGGGAGATGATGGTAGGTCTCATCTCACCTAAGTCCAGATTTTCACATAAAGAAAGGGGCATCAAACTCGCAGTTGACCCAAAATCACACAAAGCACATTCAATAGACACATTCCCTATTAGACAAAGAATTGAAAAACTACCGGGGTCCTTAAGCTTAGCGGGAAGCTTGTTTTAGATCTTGAAACTACGCTCTTCAGTCAAGGCAACAGTCTCATGCTCTTCTAACTTTCTTTTAATGGATAAAATTTCTTTCAAAAATTTAGCATGAGAAGGCAGTTGAGATAAGGCATCAGTAAATGGCATGTTAATGTAGAGTCCCTTAAGGACCTCTCAAAACTTCCCAAATTGCAAATCAAGTTTAGCCTTAGCCATTCTTTGAGAAAATGGTAAAGGTGGAGTGTAAGGTTTTGGGGAAATATATTTAGGGTCTTTAGGAACCTGATGAGAATTAGACACATCATCATCAATCACATCTTTGGAGGGAACAGACATTTCTTTCTCAACATTCTCAACATTATCATCATGCACATCATGCAAAGACTCATTATTGCTTACCCCCTTAGGTCCCTTAAGTTGTTTACCCCCTTTTAAGATTATGACATTGCATTGCTCCCTAGGGTTTAGCTCGGGCTTACCTGGGAGTCTACTGGGGGGTGTAGATGAAGAGTTAGCTTGTTAGACAATTTAGGCTTTTAACTTCCTGTTATGAGTAGTAAGCACATCAACCTTAGAGACTAATTACTTTATATACTCATCTTGCTTTTACTTCGCCAAAAGCTTACTCTCCATCATGACCTATAAGTTAGACTTTTGAGGGCTTTATTGGAAAAATGGTAGTCTTTGAAATCCAGCTGGTTGCCTAGCATTCATTAGAGCCTCATTAGGAGGGTTAGACCTTTATGAGAAATTTGGATGGTTCCTCTAACCGGGATTATAAGTATTAGAATAAGGGTCATTAGCCAGTTTTGGGTTGAAGTTGTTGACATAATTGACTTGGTCGCTACTGTTTTAGACAAAAGAACTCCCAACTTGGCAATTCTCAGTCAAATGGTCAATGGAGCCACATATCTTACATGATGGGGGAGGGGCACTAGAATTCACAGCATTTATATTCAATCACTCCAAACTGAGTCATAGCATCTACTGTAGCATTAAGTAAAGTAAGGGCATCAACTTCAAGCTTACCTCCAACTCGCTTAGGTTTGCCTCATTCGTTGGACCATTGGAAATTGTTGAGTGCCATCTCCTCGATCAAAGTGTAGGCTTCTTCCTCTATCTTGCTCAACAAAGTTCCACCCACCGTGCATATATGGTAGATCGTACTTGTTGAGTGACTCCACTGTAAAAGATTTGAATGAGCATCCACTTTTTGAGTCCATAGTGGGGGCATAGGCACAATAAATTCTTGAACCACTCCCAAGCCTCATAGAGCGACTTATCCTCCCTTTAAGAGAGGGTAGTGATTTGGTTCCTTAAACTCCCTATCTTACTTGGTGGGAAATATTTAGCAAGAAAGGCTCTCGTAAGCTCTTCCCACGTTGGGATGGAATTTGGAGGCAATGAATGGAACCATGCCCTTGCCTTATCCGTAAGTGAAAATGGGAATAAGCGAAGGCGGATGGCATCGGTAGAGACCCCGTTCATCTTTAATGTATTGCACACCTCTAAAAAGATTGAGAGGTGAAGATTA
This sequence comes from Carnegiea gigantea, assembly GCA_029747015.1. Classification (NCBI taxonomy): domain Eukaryota; kingdom Viridiplantae; phylum Streptophyta; class Magnoliopsida; order Caryophyllales; family Cactaceae; genus Carnegiea; species Carnegiea gigantea. The sequence goes on from JAKOGI010000422.1 coordinate 150,548, forward strand.
GGGTCTTCCATTAGTAAGCCTCCAACTTGAGATTGCTTGACCATGGAGACAAGTGCTAGCCTTAGCTTAATGTTATTAGCCTCCACAACCGGTCTAGCTATGCTAGATGAAATGCCTTAGACACCCAAGATAAACAAATGCCGGAGTGTCCTTCTTTGATCATCTCCTCCTCCGGCCATCTTTGGTGAGGTCTCACATGCCCAGTGTTTTTGTTTCTCAAGTCTTTTCTTCTTCCTCCTTAAGCAAAAAATCCTTTCTATCTCAGGATTGGGTTCATACAGGAATGGACTTCGCATAAAAGGGGAAAAATCTACTGCAAGCTCAAAACACCAATAACACTAATGCAATCAAATGGGAAAGAAAAGTAAAAAGAAACGCTTAGTCACTTTTGTAAGACTAATAGGATAATTAACATTTTGATCCCCAGCAACGGTGCCAAACACTTGACATGTCCGCAAGTGCACAAGTGTTGTAGTTTAGAATAAAAGATCGTCCTCAGGGACCAAATTAACCTACCGAGTTTATCCAATTACAAATGCTAAGTTAAACAAATTTCCAATGAGAGTTGTTTTACCTACGCCAACATAAGTAATCAGAAATTCAATAGAACTAAAGCATCTAGGGATTTGTTTTGCCAAGTAAGGTGTTGGATCTTTGGATTAAACAAGCACTTTTTCTAGTTTGGATGATTCAAGGGATTGCAATCGAGCCAAATTGAATCTTTTCTTTCAAATAAACTGAATTGTCCAAACTATTCCAATTATCATTCTTTCAAATGACCTTGTTTTAGTCTAGATTATAGATTTTTGATTGCTTGTATAACCTCTCAACATACAAGTCTCTTTTAAGAATTGCAAGACCAAGTTCTATATTGTAGGTCTAATAGTGAGTTTCTCCTTTCAGTACTTTACGCTACTATCTAATTTAAGCAAAAAAATTTGGCCAAAACTTACTCACAACACTTTAATTACAAGATAGAAATAAATCATTCAAACATGGATTAAGCTCAAGATTGTAGAAATAAAGGGTCTAACAATAATACAATGGCTAACAAATCTCTAGATTAAATTAAACTACTTACTCATATTTCTAATTCAACTACAATTAACACAAGAGTTCAAGGAAAAATTGAAAGGGAAAGAAACCTTAACAACAATGATAGCTCTTTAATGGAGTCCTAATTTCCAAGCCTTCAAGTGCCAAATTCTCCCTACAATTCTCCCTATAATTCTCCCTTTTTTCCTAAAATTAATACTAAAAATCCTAACTTATTGGAAGATGGATAAGAGAGTGTTGGTGAGATGCTATGGATGGGTACCCCTTCTATCAGCTGAAAACTCCTCTTTTAAGCACAAACTCGAGCAACCTCAGCCACACAACGAAGGAAAACAAAGAGGCCAACGGTTATAAGGTCACCACAGGTTATGGCATCCACCATGGTCTGACCGTGGTGCCTGCTGGGTTTTTGTTTCTTTAATTTCTCATTTTCTCCACGGGCATCGATGCTAGGAGAGGTTCCGCAATGAGACATAATGCATCATTTGAGGGTCAATGCCAGGTCAAAAGAAGGTCTCAAAACCTGCAAAAAGCATCAAAGAACTACACCTGTAATAGCCCGACCGTAAATCATGTTGATTTATTTAATTAAGTCATGTAATTCTTTTTTCACATTTATTTATCTCATTTAATTATCCCGATTGGGAGAATTCATTTTGGGCCGCACTTTGCAATTCGAGTTTCATTCACTGGACAATTTTGAAAAAATTGATAGCAGGCTTCGATAATTATGGTTTAAGAGATTAAATCATTTTTCATAACGTTTCAAAACTTTAAGTTCGAGCAATGAAAAATTTATCGCACTCGGTTTAATTTTCTTTTCGAACTCGAACTCATTTAGGGTCAATTTTGGCCCAATAAGCTCCTAATCCATTTGTTTAACTAATTACCATCATTAAACCTTAATTATGATTAGCAAAGATATTATTTTGGGGGGGTGAAATTTCAGCCAAGTGTTTTACTTCATTTTGAACCAAGTAAACTTCCAAGGCTTCTTCTTCTCTACCTCTACTTTCTCTCTCTAGCCATGCCCCTCTCCTTGGTTGCTCTTCCCCCATCTTGCCGCCACTATTTTGGTGATTTTCAACCATCAGCCACCACCAGGACAGCCACCATGTACCACTACTAGATCAGCCCCAACCATCATCCATATCCCCTCAAGCATTCAAGCACCACTTGGACTCTTTTCTTTCAAGCAGCAAGTGAGTAAGTTTGTATTGGTTTTGATTATGTTGGATTTGTTTATGAATCATGTTATTTTGATAAAAACAAGAGTTATTTTGAAGTTTTAATGATTGGATCATCTTGTGAGCAAGTAAAGATTGAAATTGTGTATGAACAAGCAAGCTTAAGTTAAAGTGATGGAATTGGATTATTTTGTATTTGATTTGGTAATCTTTATAATCATAAATGATTAGGGTAATTTTGGATGAGAAAAGAGTGATTTTATTGGGCATTTATGTGAAGAAAAGCTTACAAATATGTGCTAATTAAGCTGTAAACAAACCTGAAATAGGGGCCACTTCAGGATTAAACTGGTACTGTATTGCACATTGAAAAATTATGATTTTTGGTGGATTGATAGCTCAATGAGTTATCTTTCAATGGGATTTAGAATTACTTAATTTCAAGCTGTGTGGACAAAGTTATGACCGCTTTACTAAAGACTGTGCAGAATACATTGAAACTGGAAGCATATGTGCACAGGGGACTTTATGGAAACGTTGGTATTGATTGGGTCATTAAAACATTTTGATTTTTGGCGTGTAGATATATCAATGAATTATCTTTCAAATGCCTTTTGAATCACCTTAATCCAAGATCTATAAAAAAAGTTACGGTCGTTTTGCTAGGACTTCGCAGATAGAACTGAAATTATGCACATCCGTGTTCTACCCTAATTTTAGAAACCTTACTATGTGAATCATGCTTTGTGTCTGAAATACAATTTTAGTGAACATTATGAGCTTTTCATATTGGGGTTTTATATCTCAATTGGAGGTCGGGAGTGAAAGATGTGGATTTTCTAAAATAGACCATCAAACAGTAATATGGCGGAAGAAAGAAATCGTGACATTTGGAAATATTATCAGAAGTTTCTATATAATTATGAGTATTGCAAGGAAATTACAAGGTTTAGTGAGTTCATCAAGTTTGATTAGTGTATGAAAGCTTACTTGGGTTGAAAAGCCGAGTTAAATGAGCATGAAAATGAAATTTGAGAAGTGCGCAGAGTAATGGCTCAAATCAGTGTCTATTGGACTCAGTTGGGGTTATTTGGGCTTTTATGAACCTCACAACACCTCTCCTGACATTAAGCCCTCTATTATCCATTTCAGAAGCACTACACTTTCTATTATCCATTTCGGAAATATCAGAAACCTATATTTCATTTATATCAATTAAAATCTTTTCATTATCACCTCAATCATTCCAATTTGGTCTATTTTGTTTCAGTTTGTTGTATTTCAAGTTCAATACCCCTAGTTGATTTATTTTTCAAATCATTTTGTTGTAACTTATCTTATATTGAATTATTGGAATTGTCGAAACTCTTTAATTAATCAATTTCTATTAAAGTTACAAATTCCAGGAGTAAATATTGTTTGCTAACTGCATTTACCTATAATTACATTTCTTCAGTAGAATTGGGGTCTAGTCTATCGTTTCCATTGTGCATAAGTATTATCAAGTGAAATATCATTTCAAAGACTTCAGGTACGTCCATTACCTGTATCTTTAGAAATCAGAGTGTATTTATCAACGTTATCATGTTCTGGTAAGTACATCAATGAATCAGTTTAGACAGTGATTTATCAGTTAATTAGTGACCACATCAGTTATCATTTATAGGGCATTCGTCCTTCAGTTACCCGTGCGGCTTCAGGCCAGGTCCTCGATCGTCTTGGCAGGTGTATACCTGTCCATAGATCGTAACAGTATCAAGGTGTTCACTATTAGATAATAACTAGCAATGCAGTTTTACATTATTTCATTTACTGTTTTAACTTAAAATGAATTGCAAATTAGGCCCAATCAGTATTTCAATGATCATTCAACAATTCAGGAATGTATGTACTGAGCTTCGGCTCACAGTTCGAAATGGTTTTTCATTTTTTGTTTTAGGCAAATGCTCAGAGAATCGTCTTCATGATAGTAAACCAGCGGAAGAGAATAAGTTGAGTAAGGGAATCTGGATGGATCAACACTGACACAGTGTATGCATATTTTTAGAGCTATATATTGAAATCTTCAGTGGATGGAGGTGCAGATTACATGGTGAATTGTTTTTACTATGGTGTAAAAACCTTATATTGGTTAACAGTTGATTATATATGGTTTGATCAGGTGTGTATGTGTATGATTGAAGCTATGCTTAATTGTGTTATTTAAAGCACTCATGTTTCAAGTCTTGTCCTTTTGGACGGCGGTAATGCCCCTATCATTGGATTGTCTAGATTATAATTAAGGGATTTATTAAGAAAAATACAAGCAGTGAAACATATTTAATTTGAGGGCATTATAGATTTGGTATCAGAGCTAGGTTGAGATTTTCTTGATGGGATATGGAATATGGAGAGTGGAGTTAGGAGACCAAGAAAATTGATTATTGGGGGATTATTATGATATCATTGGAGATTTGTGACAATAGTAATGTCTGCTTATCTCTCCCATATTTCACTCGTATATTCTTCTTTGTCAGATGGATCCATATAGTTTGTATGTAGTTTGATCTCAAGCATCAGATTTGAGGGTAATTTTGAACAACAAGTTAAAGGTGCCTCTAATGCATTTAGGTAAGTATGGCCATATTGTCCAGAAGTCACTCGGTTTGACCATATGAGCCACCCATCTGAATGGTATGTTGTCCTTTTAGCTGAAATTGTTTATTTTTGGGATGTAAACTCTTGTAGTTCGGGTGTATGGCTCGTAGAGTTATGGTCTCCGATGTGTAGCTGTTGAGCTTGATTTGATATCCTTTTGTACTTCTAGTTAATGCAGGGGATTTGATATAAGGCTTTAAGCCTGAAAAATGGCCAGTTTATAGGCAAAACTCTGTCCGTTTCGCCCTAGAAATTTAAGAATTACTAATACTCCTAGCCCTAGGGTTGAGGGCTATTATAGATATGTCCTATGAAGGGCCCTTAACTCATTTTTTCTAAGGTTAAATGCATAGGGGAAACTAAGTATGGATAGAATACACAAGTTCAACGCACAGTTTTAATCAATGCACAAGGACCAACCTTGAAGTAACTTTTATCCATGATCAATATGATTTATGCAAGGGTTTTCCATCCCAATTTTAAGGTTAAGAAGATATCTTTCATATGAAACAAGTTGCAAGTGGATTGGAGGTCACTTGGTTATTCAAATAGACAAATCAAAGTCTGCAAACTGGGCAGAATCCTAGTGCACAGGGTCTGAGTTTAGCTCACTTGCAGCTTATGCATTCCATTAGATAGGGATGTTTTGGTTAGTCTATGTCAAAGTATAGAAAGTAAGTTTTCTAAGGACCTATGTTGCAGCATATTTAGAGACTATTGGTCAACAAAATTTAACCTAGAAGTCTAATGCTACAGACTATCCAAGTCAGTGGGTACCTATAACTTTAAGCTTATATTTCCTTATCATATGGGTGTCATTTTGTGTGTTTCTTAGATCCAAGTGGCAATTACTTCAATATGCTTCATTGATTTTGGATATTTTCTTTTGTAACCTAAGAATTTCATCTAAGTGAGCTACATGGGGGTTCTTGATGTAGTATCCCCTGAATTGTAGGATTTTGGAGAGGTTTGTTCTATGGTACATAAGTTTGAAACCATTGACTACCAAGTATTCCATAGAAGAGAAACCGAGGACACTTTAGAGAGACTTTTTGCTTCAATCCATTGCAATTCAAGACTTGCTTAAATTGTCTAAACTCTTGCACGCAGTCCATTGACTCCACCTCCATCTGTGAAGTAGGCATTACTCTTGAAAATATTTCACTGCACCTTCTAGTAACATACCATCTACCATTGTCCTTGTTGGATTATCAACTGTTGGATAGTCCTCACTTCGACCGGGGGCTTCATCTTTTTGTCTTCACGGCATCTTCCCATCCAATTGCATCATCATTCACTCTCATGTTACATCCTCATCAGTTCTGGTCACATTTTTCAAGCCCAATTGCTACTAGTAGCGGGTTTATGATTGGGTTGCACCCATGTTAATAAATGATAATTTTGTAGTACACCTGAACAGAAGGTAGATCTTAACTACGCTTTATATAGCGGTTGATTGTTGTCCAACTTGTGAAATCTATTGCTAAGGGGAACGCAATGTGTCTACCTTTTTGGCTTATTCAATCTAAGTTTCCTTCAGAAGATCACTTGCATAAAGCTTAAGTTTGACAATCAAAATTTTTGCCATGCATTTGGATTACATCAGTCAGAAATTTTGATGGGTTACCGCCCCTTGAAAAAACGCCTTCATTTGATTCAGACTAAAGAACTCTAGAGTGGAACGTATGACCCAGTGGAACTTGAAGAATGGATTCGAGGAATGGAGAAAATCGTCCTATAGTAGAGGTTTCAAGGGATAAAAAGGTGAACATTGAAACATTTTATCTAATTGGTGAAACTGATGTTTGGTGGAACACTGTTAAGTATAGGCTCTTAGGGCCTGACTTCACTTGGAGCAGATTTGTAGAAGAACTAACTACACCGCTTCGGATTGCCAAGTGGGAACTAACAAATGCATGTGGTACGATAGCCTAGAGCACTTCATTGCTGCCTGTTTCCGGAGGCCCGCAGCTGTAGGAAGGGCTCATATGTTGAGTAAGAAAGACGCCGCCACCTTTGGTACAGTAGTTACGGGAACTCTCTTTCAATTTCAAAGTCATTTTGTGTATTGATTGATTCAGTTGCCACTCATTTATTTATATTCGTGCGATCTGCCATGCAAGTGAACCTTGAGAAGAAGGAGGTAGAAACCAATTACGAAATCAAGTTACCCAATAACTCTAGAGTTTAGGGTCCTATCTCTTATAAATTTGTCCCAATTACTGTTGGTGGGATAGTATTCCCTAGAATTCTGATTCAATTTGACTCGTTAGACTTTGATATCATTCTGGAAATGAGCTGGTTGTGCACTTATGAGTTCAAGATAGATTGTGGGGGCCCTAAGGTTATTTCAAGAGATGAACAAGGCAGAGAAATATGTTTCATGGTCACAGAAAGGACAAACCTTGTCCTTTAAATTCTGTTATGGAAACAAGTGAGCTCTTATATCAAGGATATGTTGTGTATTGGTGTTATGCTATTAACATTCATCCTAAGGAAGGAAAAAGCAAAAATATCCCTATAGTTTGGGAATTTAGGGATGTTTTCCGCAAAAGTTACCAGGACTGCCCCGTAAAGAAAAAAAAAAGCGATTTTGAGATTGAATTAATCCCTGGTGCCTAACCTATCTCTAAAACCCCATATCATATGGCCCTAATTGAGCTTAAAGAACTGAATGATTCAGTTAGAGGAGTTATCACAGAAGGGATTTATTAGGCCATCCAAGTGTGCCACCATGGGATGCCCAGTTCTATTTGTAAAGAAGAAGAATGGAACCTCGTAGTCATGTGTTGATTACAGAGAGCTGAACAAGATCACCATAAAAAAAAAAAAATACCCATCGCCCAAGTGAATGACTTGTTGATCAACTGCAAGGACCAAGAGAGTCTTTTCCAAGATTGCTGTGCGGTCAGGGTACCGTCAACTTAGAATTAAACTTTAAAACAACCCCAAGACTGCACTAAGGACCATGTTAATTCATTGTAATGCCTTTTGGCCTAATCAATGGCCCCGCGGCCTTTACGGATCTTGTGAATAGGGTTCCAGACAATATCTAGACAAGTTATGGTGGTGTATATAAAAGATGTCTTGAAATACTCCAAGGACAGAGATGAGTATACTATTTATTTGAAGACAGTGTTGTAGACCTTGAAAGAACATCAATTACATAGCAAATACAAGAAGCATGAGCATTGGTTAGAAGCATTGGTATTTTTGGAACATATGGTTTCAAAGGAAGAGATCAAAATTGTTTTACATAAGGCGAAAGCAGTTACAAAGTGTCCAAAACCCACCAATGCACTAAGACTAGAAACTTTTTTGGTTTTAGTAGGGCATTATGAAGTTTCAGGGAGGATTTATCAAATATTGTCTTCCCTAACCAATTTGTTGAAGCAAGCCACAAAGTTAGCAAGAAGATTTGGTGGTACCTTATCCCTCCCGGTAATTCAAGTCTTATGAGGGGGAAAAAGAGCACCTCACCCATAACCCAAGACTAGCAGTTGTGGTTTTGCACTGAGAATTTGAAAACATTACTTATAAAGAGTACCTTGTGAGATTTATACTGATCATCAAAGTTTGAAGTATATCTTCACTCAGAAGGAGCTCAATCTTGAGAAAGGGATTCAATTTCAATGGATTTTGTCATGGAATTCCTTCAGATATAGTATCTGATAGATATCAAAGATTTCAAGCCCGTTTTTGTTAAGCACTTTAACGAGCCTTTGGGACTAGATTAAACTTTAGCATCTAAAAATAGATGGGCAAGCATCTAAAAATATCAATGGATCAACTTTTCTAAGTTGGAGCCTGTAGTACTTCATGACCTACGACCAACATTTGCATTTGAAGACAGTAGAGAACTCCCAATAGTCAACGTTGTGATAGCATTAGCAGAGAATCCTGCATTAAACATCAGGACAAACTGATGGCGGACATTAACAACAAATCATCTTATGGGTCACGAAGATCTTCTCCAGCGTTTAATGAGGTGCCACATATCAAAAGACTCCTGAAAATATCCTTTTGAAAGCGATAGAAACGCTATGTTGATAAAAGAAGGAGATTCCTGGACTTTCATGTATATAGCAAAGTTTTTTAGAAAGTTTCATCAATTAAGGGTGTAAGGAGGTTGAACTACAAACTAAATTGCGGTCAAGATCATTTAGACTATGTCAGTTTGAAAGGTCGAATTGCATAGCTTGTCTACCGGATCTTCCTATATAACTCAAACACGTACATAACGTGTTCCTTACCTCACAACTCAGGTAGTACATTTCATATCCTGATCACACTGTTATAATCAAACCCATTGCTGTCATTGAGGGTCTTGCATTTTATGAGCACCCAGTCCAGATACTAGATCACAAGATTAAGCAGTTAAGCATCAAGTAGATCTTTTTAATCAAATTACCTTGAGCAACTCATACCTCCTCATAAGCTACTTGGGAAGTTCAGCAAGAAGTGTAAGCAAAGTACCCATACTTATTTGAGATAACCTTGCATGTGTTGGCAAAGTTTATAAGTTTCGAGGACGGAACTCTTTAAAGGGGGAAGGCTGTAATATCCCAACCCTAAATCATGTTGATTTATTTAATTAAGTCATGCAATTCTTTTTTCACATTTATTTATCTTATTTAATTATCCTGGTTGGGAGAATTCATTTTGGGCCGCACTTTGCAATTCGAGTTTCATTTACTGGACAATTTCGGAAAAATTGATAGCACGCCTCGATAGTTATGGTTTAAGAGATTAAATCATTTTTCATAACATTTCAAATCGTTAAGTTCGAGCACTGAAAAATTTACCGCACTCGATTTAATTTTCTTTTCGAACTCGAACTCATTTAGGGCCAATTTTAGCCCAACAAGCTCCTAATCCATTTGTTTAGCTAATTACCATCATTAACCCCTAATTATAATTAGCAAAATATTATTTTAGGGGGGTTAAATTTCAGCCAAGTGTTTTACTTCATTGTGAACCAAGTGAAGTTTCAATCCCTCCTCTTTCTCTCTCTAGCCATGGCCCTCTCCTTGGTTGCTCTTCCCCCATCCTGCCACCACTATTCTAGTGGTTTTTGGCCATCAGCCACCACTAGGATAGCCACCATGTACCACCACCAGATCAGCCCCAACCATCATCCACATCCCTCAAGCATTCAAGCACCACTTGGACTCTTTTCTTTCAAGCATCAAGTGAGTAAGTTTGTGTTGGTTTTGATTATTGATTATGCTAGATTTGTCTATGAATCATGTTATTTTGATAGAAACAAGAGTTATTTTGAAGTTTTAATGGTTGATCATCTTGAGAGCAAGTAAAGATTGAAATTGTGCATGAACAAGCAAGTTTAAGTTAAAGTGATAGATTTGGATTATTTTGTATTTGATTTGGTACTTTTTATCATCATAAATGATTAGGGTAATGTTGGTGTGGCTTTGGATGAGTAAAGAGTGATTTTATTGGGGTTTTATGTGAAGAAAAGCTTACAAATATGTGCTAATTGAGCTGTAAACAGACCTGAAATAGGGGCCACTTCGGGATTAAACTGGTACCAAGTTGCACATTGAAAAACTATAATTTTTGGTGGATTGATAGTTCAATGAGTCAGCTTTCAATAGGCTTTGGAATTACTTAATTTCAAGCTGTGTGGACAACGTTATGACCAATTTACTGAAGACTGCACAGAATACATCGAAACTGGGAGCATATGTGCACAGGGGACTTTACAGAAAAACTGGTATTGATTGGGTCATTGAAAAATTGTGATTTTTGGTGTGTAGATATATCAATGAATTATCTTTCAAATGCCTTTTGAATCACCTTAATTCGAGGTCTATGGAAAACGTTACGGTTGTTTTGCTAGGACTTCGCAGATAGAACTGAAATTATGCACATCTATGTTCTACCCTAATTTTAGGGACCTTACTATGTGAATCAAACCTTGTGTCCTAAATCAACGTTTTAGTGGACATTATGAGCTTTTCATATTGGGTTTTATATCTCAATTGGAGGTCGGGAGTGAAAGATGTGGATTTTCTAAAGTAGACCATCAAACGGTAATATGGCAGAAGAAAGAAATCATGACATTTGGAAATATTATCAAAAGTTTCTATATAATTATGAGTATTACAAGGAAATTACAAGGTTTATTTGGGTTGGAAAACATAGTTAAATGAGCATGAAAATAAAATTTGAGAAGTGGGCAGAGTAATGACTCAAATCAATGTCTATTAGACTCAGTTGGGGTTATTTGAGCTTTTATGAACCTCACAACACCTCTCCTAACATTAAGCCTTCCATTATCCATTTCAAAAGCATTACACTTTCCATTATCCATTTCGGAAATATCAGAAACCCATATTTCATTTATGTCAATTAAAATCTTTTCATTATCACCTCAATCATTCCAATTTGGTCTATTTTGTTTCAGTTTATTGTATTTCAAGTTCAATAATCCTAATTGATTTATTTTTCAAATCATTTTGTTGTAACTTATCTTATATTGAATTATTGGAATTGTGAGAGCTCTTTAATTAATCAATTTCCACTAAAGTTATAAATTCCAGGAGTGGATATTGTTTACTAACTACATTTACCTATAATTACATTTCTTTAGCAGAATCTAGACCTAGTCTATTGTTTCCATTGTGCATAAGTATTATCAAGTGAAATATCATTTTAAAGACTTCAGGTACGTCCATTGCCTGTATCTTTAGAAATCAGAGTGTATTTATCAACGTTATCATGTTCTGGTATGTACATCAATGAACCAGTTTACACAGTGATTTATCAGTTAATTAATGACTCCGTCAGTTATCATCTATAGGGCATTTTCCCTTCTGTTACCCGCGCGATTTTAGGCCGGGTCCTCGATCGGCTTGGCAGGTGTGCACCAGATTGTAACAGTGTCAAGGGGTTCACTATCAGATAATAATTAGCAATGTAGTTTTATATCATCTCATTCACTGTTTTAACTTAAAATAAATTGTAAATTGGGCCCAATCAGTATTTTAATAATCATTTAACAATTTAGGAATGCATGTACTGAACTTCGGCTCACAGTTCGAAACGGTTTTTCATGTTTTGTTTTAGGCAAATGCTCAAAGGATCGTCTTCATGATAGTAAGCCAGCGAAAGAGAATAAGTTGAGCAAGAGAATCTGGATGGATCAACACTGACACAGTGTATGCATATTTTTAGAGCTGTATATTAAAATCTTCAGTGGATGGAGATGCAGATTACATAGTGAATTGTTTTTACTATGGTGTAAAAACCTTATATTGATTAACAATTGATTATATATGGATTGATCAGGTGTGTATGTGTATGATTGAAGCTGTGCTTAACTGTGTTATTTCTAGCACTCATGTTTCAAGCCTTGTCCTTTTGGACGACGGTAATGCCCCTATCCTTGGGTTGTCTAGATTATAATTAAGGAACTTATTAAGAAAAATACAAGCAGTGAAACATGTTTAATTTGGGGGCGTTACAATACCTAAGTATAAAACAGAAATATGAGTGTATATTATAACATAAAGCTCATAAATTCCCCATAAAACGCTACAAAATGACCCCAAAATGAAGTAATTTTTAAGCACTTATCACTTTTATAAGGGGAAGGAGCTCTTTTCTGGCCAAAGTTAGGAATCCCTTTTTACCCATGTCTTCGAGTCGTCTACACCATAACTCCGAGTTTTAGTTGTCGTGGGCAATATTAAGCTCCCCTTTGCACAACTTTCCTTGCATAAAGTACAAGGACCCTTCCTTTTTTCCTCTAGCAACAGTTAGACTTCCTTTGGTGAGCTTCTATATTCCACCGCCAAAGTGATTAAGCAAACTATCACAATCAACTTTTCCTGTATATATAAGATTGAGGCGCATGTTTGGAACATGCCTTACATCTTTTAACACGAGCTTACATCTTCGCTTACATCTTTTAACATGTGTTAGGACACCGGAAGGGGTCTCTAACGACTTCGCTGTTAGTATGGGCCTACATCAGGGCTCCGCCCTAAGCTCGTTTTTTTTCACTTTAGTTTTGGATGAACTCACTAGAGGAATCCAGGACGAGGTGCCTTGGTGCATGTTATTTGCAGATGACATCGTCCTTATCGATGTGACCAGGCAGGGGGTGAATGACAGGTTGGAGAGTTGGAGGCATACGCTGGAAGCTAAGGGTTTTCGGTTAAGTAGATCAAAAACAGAATACCTCCATTACTGTTTCAGTGGTAAGATAGAAGAGGGGGGAGAAATCACACTGGATGGGAGGATGATACCAAAGGTCGCTAAATTTAAGTATCTGGGCTCAATCATCCAGTAAAATGGGGACATTGACGAGGATATTAGCCAGCGGATAAGAGTGGGTTGGCAAAAGTGGAAGCCAGCGTCAGGGGTACTGTGTGACAAGAGAGTGCCCCTAGGATTGAAAGGCAGAGTCTATCGGATGGTAGTTAGACTGGCTATTCTCTATGGATCGGAGTGTTGGCCTCTAAAGAAGACGCAGGCTCAAAGGTTGATGGTAGCTGAGATGAGAATGATCAGGTGGATGTGTGGTTTTACGAGATTGGACAGAATTAGAAATGGAGTAATCAGGAGCCTAGTTGAAGTGGCCCCCATAGAGGAGAAGATAAGGGAATCGAGGCTCAGATGGTTCGGCCACGTAAAGAGGAGAAGTGTGACCGCCCCAGTGCGGAGGTGTGAGATGATCGTCCCCCCAGTGGAAAGAGAGGGAGGGATAGACCGAAGAAGAGCCTAGAGGAAGTGGTTAGAGAGGACATGAGAGTTGCCGGTCTGACGGAGGACATGGCTCAGGATAGGAGGTTGTGGCGAGATAGGATTAAGGTCTCTGATTGTAGAGGACCGGCCACGTAGGTGGTAGTAACTTTGGTGGGGTGGGCCGGGTAGGGTTTTGGTGTGCTTGTCTACAGGTGGTGCTTTTCTGGGATGTGACGACATCGAGCGCCCCTGGTTGATTGAGGTATGTCTCTGCTCCTTGTTTATTTTGCTCTCCGACCCATTTTCTCCTCCTTGGTTTTTGGTTTGCAATCGTTTTCTCTTTAAACCTTTTTCAAAAAAAAACTATTTTGTGGGTCTTAAGGAATCAACCTCTCTATAGGTAGGAATACCGGTAGGGGTAAGGTTGCCTACAGGTGGATCTCCCCAGACCCCGCGAAAGCGGGACCCACACTAGGTGGAGTTGTTATTGTTGTTGTTGTTACATCTTGTGTTGGTTATCAAGGTGATGTCATCAATACCAACGATTTTACTCAAAACTTGATTTCCTATCTTGACATTACCAAAATCTCCACGTTGGTAAGAGGAGAAAGAATGTTCATGTGGAGTGACAAGAAAGGAAGAACCTGAGTTAACAATCCACAAAGAATCATTCTATTCTGGATTGAGATAATTTTCTTCTTTAATAGGGAACACCTCATTGTCAACGTTTGCTACAATAGCAGTAGTGCTTTTATCTTTTTTCTTGTGTTCAATCTGATCTGACTTAACTTTTCTAGCCTTCTAGCCTCTCTTGTAATATCAAAAATCAAATTTTTTGTGACATGGCTTGCCACAGTAATAAAAACTAGTTTAGGGCAAGATTTAGATCTCCCTGGGCTTATCACATCCCTTATTTCTCCTGCGGTTCTCACTTCTACCACAGTTGTCAACAAATTTGGCTTCAGATTGCATTGAAATGCCTCTTTCTTTTCTCCTTGCTTCTTTATTTAAGAGGCTGTCTGTCACAGTATCCATAGTGAGTTCTTACTGGGGCAAAGTTAGTCAATGTAATTACCTATGTGTCCCAACTCTCGGGCAATGAACTAAGAAGCTGTAGTGCCTGCAAGTTTCATAGAGTTTCATCTCGATCTTTGCTAAGTGCTCAATCATATTTTGTCCTTATACTGGAGCTTCACCAACCATCTTATGAGCAGCACTTTGCTATGCAGTGTCTTCTTTTTAGACCGAGGACTCAAGTTTTGTCCAAATTTCGTATGCATTGTCAAAATTTGACACATGCTTGGACAAAAGAATTATTACAGCTGCTTTATGATTTAACAACTTCCACTTATATTCGTTTCTAACTTCTAGCATATTTTTATTCAAAATGGGCTTGGCAAGGTCTATATAAATTAAATGGTCCTCCTTCATGCCCTTCCAATAGGAATAATTACCTATTGTAGGTTTGATAATGTCACCATTGTAAGTGACAATCCCTCTATCTTGATTACATAAGAATATGGCTAATCAATCTGTACTCTGATACCACTACTAGGAAAAGGCGGATTACTAATGCAGAATGAATTCTTTTCCCTCTTTGTTCAATTAGAATAAGATGTTAAAAAAATAAAGAAATATTGTAGACGGGGACATTTGAATGTGTACATGGAAAGTCCTCCAAAATGAAGGTAAAAACTACAGGACTATCAGCCCAAAAATACTTCCACTATTTTATAATAGCATTACAAATTTATCACTTCTAGACAATTTAGAGGGTGCACATTCAATGTCTTAGCCACTCGGATGGTATCCAAAACATGACTCTCATCTAATTTTAGTGGAATGTCCTCATCAATTCTTGGTGGTTTCCTCTCAAGTGTTTCTTTCACTTGGTTGTATTTTTGGTTAGTGTCTGTAAATACCAATAATACCTCTATTTATAGGAGTTTAGGGAAGTTTTTTTACTAAGGAAAAATTCACTTTGAAAGATATGCTATTAATCTTAAACTTTCCATAAAAACAAATTTTGACGCATTCCTTCTGTTACCAATTCTTTTTTTTTCTTTTGCTAGATCTATTATCAATTCTTCTTTAACTTCCATCATTTTTTTGTTTTTTTTCCTATGCTCTTTATTGTTGATAATTCCCAGTGATTAAGGAAGGAATCCGAAAACCTTGATGCCTACAAAACAGCCAAAATCACAAAAAGTGGAAGAATCCTCCACTTCTTGCGTCCCAAAACCAACAAAGTTAACCTAATCCAAAGCATACAGTAGGATTCGCAACGAAGTGTGGCATCTGCATAGAATTTTCAGCCTTTCATAAGTATCAAGCTTCTTTGATGTCGTTGACAAAAAATCAATAGCAATCCTCTCTTCAACAGAGCAAGCAAGTCCAACATAAGTAATGATAAATCAAAACGCATTAAGTTTCACGCAATCCCCTATTTGCCAAACAGACCAACCCAAAAATGTCAAATCATAATTACATAAGGTTACTATTTTTTGTTATGAAATTATAAGCAAGAAATGTCATAACCCATCTTAACTATCAATCTATGCCTGTAACAAGTACATATCGATGGAAATACAAACATTTGCAGGCATACAGAGAGAATTCTTAGGTGAAAATTTTAGATACTTTAGGAGTTATCTTAGCTCGAATCACACATGGTTAATCTCGATATCAAAGTATATAAATAAGGATGCATAAATGACATGCAAAATAATAAAGATAATGATGGAATAACATAAACCTTATTTCTTACGAATTTGCCATTCAGACTATCTAGAACTGGAAGGTCCATCTGTCTAATTCTTATTGTCAGTGCTGTCAGTGCTTGAAGCCCTAGCCTTGTACTCCTAGGATTATTTACCATTTCTCTAGCAATCTAGAGAACAATTATGAATAAAAGCTTAAGGCATTGAATTCAGTATACACATTTCCAAAGAAAATATATGTAACTAGTTAACTAAAGCAGAAAGCAAGAAATTTGAAATATCCATATTTCATTCAAATGCCTTCCGAACGTCGCTTCACTGAACTCACCACTCTTGAAGTACATATTCCTCCATAGAAGAAATTCTCAACCTCTTGTTACTCACACCATCTTGTTAACAAAAACGGGGGAATAGAGAGATAACAGAGAGAGATTACAGCGGTAAATCCAACTATAATAGTGAACACAGGTTGTAAAGGAAATATTGGCAGAAGTTGAGTAGATGGATGCAGTATGCATGAGGCATAGCAATAAAAGACCAAAAAAAAGCCTACGTTTGTGATCTTCTCTCAATCATCTTTTCGTCCATTAGTTATGTTATCACAACGAAGCCACCTTGTGGGAATCAAGGTTCCATTAGTAAGCGACCCTACTACAAACAAACTTTCTGTATGGCCATTGGTGAACTCCTATACAGCTCTTCACTATCCCCACACATAGATATCATGCTAGAAAGCATGCATCATGAAATTCATAATTGTAGCACAATTACTAATCAAAAGAGTAGGGCGCCTACAGTGAAGTAATTATGAGGCGGAGGATGTGATGAATGTTATGCCAGTCTTCGTCAGAGAGATTTTGGAATCTTTTCATCAAGTGCCTTGAAAATGGTTGAAAAATAAGATGTTCAAGGGAGGTCAGTTTTCAAAATGATTCTGGAAGTGATTCCAGGGCGTAGCAAGTGGCAATAGTAAGGGATCGGAGAGCTGTCAAGTTGATAAGATAGTGGGTATAATCAAAGACTTTGAATTATGATAACATTCTCTTTAAAGTGTAATTCGCCCCCACTAGAAGTATGCTAAAGGGTGCTGACAAATACATTTCCAGGATAATTCAAAGTTGCAACTCTCTCAATCAGCAAATTTGAGAGAATTTCTTTCAATAAATTTTGGGGGATTCACTTTTTCAAAAAAAAGAGGTAGGGATATATCATGTGCTAGCAAAATTTATATATACTAAAGAAAAGTGATTGATTAGAACATAAAATGATTTTTGGCCTTATCCACCGATTACCTATAGTCTCATCCGCCAGTTGATAATATAATTGATTTTGGATATGCCATCAATTGATTTTGAATAGCGATAAAAATTACCAACAAATATTAGAAAATTACCCAAGTCATAAAAACCTTTTTGTCTTGATATGACACTATGCCTGACTTGCAATTAATAACGCATTTGGTCTAAGCTTTACATGTGGAAGTTCCTGAGCTTTGATCACCAAATGCTCATTTAATTATTTCCAACCCATTATGTTCAGATTATATTCAGACTTATTCAGCTTAAATGGGATGTTTAGATTAATCATGCTATAAGAGAGGTGAACTTTTTCCCTATAGTCCTGGCCTCGAATAGCAAAGAGCGGTAAGAGCCCATAGCAATCCACCATGCCCCACCATATGTGACTGCCTTAGATATGAATGAAGAAGCAGTCAGGTTGAGCAAAAGGATTAAGTTGAAGCTGACAAAGAAATCTTAGTATGATTAAACTCGGCTTTCTACTATACTCCTAAATGTGTGCATCTGGTTCCTTTTGTTTTGCTGTATTATGTTTGATGGATGTCTGTAGCTACTTTAGGATAGGAAAGTGCCAAGGGTTACTCTGCCTTCTCCTTGTAATATTCAGCTACTCAACTAGGAGGATGTAGTGCGTAATGTTTATGGGATGTGCAATGCGTACATTGTGAATCAATAATATTAACCCTTTCTTCCCAAAAAAATTACTTCCACCCATTCAACCAAGCTTAAGCCCACATGCTTGCTATGACTAACTCTAGAGATTTCAACCCCTCTTGCTTATGTCTAACCATTTAATTAATTACTTTAGTTGATTTACTTATATGCCAACATAGAGATTATCATAGCCTATACCAACACAAGTAGCCGATCTCCTTTGGCAAATTCACCAGCTGAGGCAGATGTCCTAAGTGCAATTTATGAAGGCTACGCTAGAGGCATTGCCATGGCATCCTATCAACTTCCTCTCGCTCTATCTGTCCTTCAGTGTTGCACAGTTTTAGATCATGTAGACATGTCGACTCTCCAAGGCAATCAAATGCTTCAACCCTCCATGAACACTCTTCAAGTTATTGCATCCGTCTATTTTAAGAGATCGCAAAGAGGGCGAGCTGCTTTGGAACATTTGCTCAACTTCAGAAAGGCTTTTGATTTGATGCTTTATACATATTTTTGTTTCTTCGAGACCTTGATAAGCCTCCATCGAAAAAAGCAGTTTGAGACTCCCCTTATAGCTTGTACGAAAGCACCTTAATATGAGATTTCCAAACTCATGAGTTGTTGTTATTCACCGATTTCTGTCGCACCTCCCTCATAATTTAAGCTGCTCTATGATGGTGCATCGTGCCATGCCAACTCCCACAAATTTCTGCAAAGTGAAACACAAACTATGACATCATATGCTTAATATTTGAATTTTAAAAAAATTAAAATTAATAGAGGATAATATTATAGATAATCTCATAGATAAATACGTAAATATTTTTTATCTTATCTTTATGCTTTCTTATGACATAGTTGTACTAGAAATGTTATTCCTTGTATTATAAATATATGCAAGATACTACCAAATTGGGTAGGTCAACTCAATTACTTCTCATGGTATCAAAGTGGTAATTAAACATTTGCCTTGTGTGTATCTCTTTTGGGTCGTTCCTCTCTCTCTCTTAGGGTTTTCTTTTTTTTTTTTTTCTAACCTCTTGTCTCAGCTCTTCTTCTCATGGAGATCCCACCTCCCACTTCCTTTGGTATTCCAACCTACATAGCCAAGCAATATGTCAACACAGACACCTCCAACCCTACTACCTCTATTCGTACAACGACTATCTCTGTCTCTACTCCTATTACACCAAGGTTGAATTCAAACTCACACCCTCACTCATCACGACCTCCTATGTCTACTGTTGCACACTTTTTCACTTTCCACGCAACAATCTTCTCTAACTGTTTGCCCTTACCACCGTCTCTGCCAACCCATGTCTCCTTTCCAAACAGCACCTTTGAGGTGGGGTCTTCTAGCACAAACTGTTGTGTCACATCTCTTCCTATTGATCAACTAGTCTTTGGTCTCTAAGGGATTAATCTCAATAGTAGCTTTCTCACTGGTGGTCCTCTCAACAATGGACATCCCATTAGTGGTTGGTAAACCTTTAATTTCTGATTTCAGCACTCTTCCCTATATATTTCCTTGATTCAGTGAGGAATTTGATCCTATTTACTCCTCTTTGCTCATAATTGTCTTATTTGGACCAATTTCCTTTTTTATAGGTATTTTGGTCTTAATTGGAAGAAATTCTATTTATTGGCCCATAGATGAGCAAGGAGTGATGATTTTGGATGGAAAGAGGTTTAAGGAGTCGACAAGAAAGCAAGGAACTAATAAGTGGAGCTGAAAGATTATGCACAACCAATTGTGCATGCATTCATGATTATTGAAAAGTTTAAGAAACACACTGCTGTCTATACAAAATTAGCATGACCATGCTTGCAAGGCAGAAACTTCTTGCAGTTTGCATTGCCGGCTGTGTTCTTTTACGCGGTTGTGCATTTTGAGCCCAAGCGTTTTGCATAGCTGACCGTGTGTTAAAGCATAGCCATGCTTCCCTGCAATTCAGCCGTCTTAAGCTCTATTTAATGGTTGTGTTTAGGGATGATTCAGGGGGAAGGTTTTTTAGCATCCTTCAAAACTATTTTTCCCCTTAATTCTCGTCAAGTTAGGTTTTTGGTTTTAGCATAACAATACTTTTGCAATTTGAAGGTTATTACTTGTTGGATTCAAGATTTATTCTTCATTCAGATTTACAATTCCTGAGTTTGTTTTCTTGAATCTATGTCTTTTATTATTATTGACTGCTTTAGCTCTTCAATAATTGCTAGTATGATGTTTTCTGAATATTGTGTTGAGAATCTCGTTATGTTCAGTGGCTAATATTCCAACTTGGGGTGGGATTAACATCAATTATGTCTAGTTGAATCATGGTTTAGTCCCCAATTCTTGCTTGCCCCATGTTTGTGGTATTGAATTCTACTCCGCTCACTACGTGTTTGATAAATTGCTTGAAAGAGCATTCATTCACTTCTATTAGGGTTTAGGGAGACGTTGAAAGACAAAACCTTACCTAGTGTAACTTAGTAGATGATTAGGATTTTGACATGAAAATAATTGAACTTTTTAACTGGGATTCAAAATTGTAGATCTTGTAATCCTTCGACTTTAATCCCATGAAAATAGGTGACTATAGTTCTAAGATTAGTCTTCAACCCTTGAGAGAGGGAAGAAATGGCTTTAATTGTCAATCTATCCATTCATATTGCAATACTTGGGCAAGTTTGACGGGGTTAGTGATTGATTCACTAATGTAATTGTGTTGTTAATTCCAACCTGAGTGTTTAATATTTTGATTTCACAATGACAGTTTTAGTTATTATCATTTCTTTAGTTGTTAGTTGAATCCCTGCACTCAATTTGTCTAGATTGACTATTCAGATTAGTTCTAGTAATTGAAAGTGAGTTCCTTATGGGATCGACCTGTACTGGAAGGTTACTAGCCACAGGTATGCTGTGCGCTTGCGGTTTTAACTGTAACAATGGTCCTCCCTACTTCAACGTCAATGTCACTACCCTTGTTAGATGGTGACTTACTGGCAGACCGCACTAAATATGAAAGCATAGTAGGTGCATTACAGTATCTTACAATGACTAGGCTAGACATACTTTATGTTGTGTATACAGTTTCTTAATTTATGCATGCACCCCGCACTTCACATCTTTTGGTTGCTAAGCATATCTACAGGTGCTTGTTGGGCATTGGATCATGGCGTGGTGCTTAAACTTACCAAGGCCTTTCTGTCATACCTTCCTATTCTCATGCTGGTTGAGCAAGATCTCCTGATAGTTCCTGCTCCACCACTAGATTTGCCATTTTTCTGGGGCCCAATTTGGTCTCCTATCATTGCAAGAAACAACCAACCATGTCATGCTTTTCTACTAAAGCTAGGTATCGTATAGTCGCATATACTGTTGCTGAATCCCTTTGGTTAGGATATCTGTTAGATGTAATGGGGTTACTTGTCAACTCTCCTGTCAAGGTTCTTTGGGATAATATCAGTGTACCATACATAGCGGCCAATCCTGTCTTACATGATCGCAACAAACATATAAAAGTTGATTATCACTTTGTTCGCGAACGTATCTCTCATGGTGAACTTGTTGTTAAGTATGTTCCCACTTAATATCAGCTAGCAGATATCTTTAAAAAAAGGCTCTCCACGTTTTCATTTTCTAAAATCCAATATTTCTGTGCTGTCTGCCGTGTAGATTGAGAGGTCGCAATAAAGGATAATATTAGAGATAATCACAAAGATAAATATGTAAATATTTTTGTCTTATCTTTATCCCCTCTTGTGACATAGTTGTACTAGAACTATAATTCCTTGTATTATAAATATGCGCCATGTACCACTTGAATAGGTTGTTCCAATTACTCCTCACTGCAAGCAGTGTAGGTGTGACATAGTTGTTTTGTTTATCTCTAATATTATCCTCTGTAATGAGGCATTTAAAATGAGGAGAGATAGAGTATTAATCCAATAACCACACAATGCTACCTAATACGATAATGGGACTAGATATCATGTTTATCTCTAATAAAGCAGGTAACAATAACTAAGGATTTTATGAAAATATTTTATAGAAAAAAAAAACTAAGGATAAGCAACAGGAAATAAACTAAGAAAACTAACAAAGCAGGTAACAATAACTATATAAAATATAAGTACAATACAGCATAAAAGCCTTAAAACTAAGGATAAACATTAGGGGATAAACTACTCTACATTAAAACAGTGGAAGGAAAAAAAAACTAGAAGTATCTAAAAAATTAAAATAAGTTTTATCCACTTAAAACGAGCCTTATTATTTACTAAAAATTAACCTATTGCTGACTAAAAAATCATGTATTGTTTATCATCCAATTTCTTTCTCTCTTCTCATGACATTCTAAGGCCCTGTTTGGCAAAATTAGCAATTCAAGTGGCGGATAGCGGTTTAGGTAGCGGATAACTGTTCAGGTAGCGGCTAGCGTTTCTAATTTAGCTATTAGCGGATAGCTGTTTAGAAGAGCAGTTGAATAAAATGTGTTCAGTAAATTTAGCTGTTGGATTAGCTGATTAATATAAATTGACATAAAAGGATATAGATAATTTCCAAAGATAAAATTTCCAAAGGGTAATTTTGGTAAAAAAATATGAAACGCTACTTTTGAATGTAAACTGTTAATATTATTAGCTTTTCAAAACCGCTACTTAAAATGCTAAATGCTACTTGAAATGCTAGTCAAAATACTACGTTACTGAACACTAAAAATTACGTGATAAGTGTATTGACTTAGTCAAAATGCCAAATACTACCTAAAACGCTGTTGCCGAACACACCCTAAATATCAAATCACAACCTCGATAAAATATTAATATTAGGTGTGTTTGGAGTAAAAAAGAGAGGAAAAAAGTTCAACCCAAAAAAATTGAAAAAGAGAGAGAGAGAAGTAAATAAAACTAAATAACACAAAAAAATGTGAAACATTTAGTCCAGGAGTTGAGCCTTTGACCAATAATTTGTCAATCCCACACCCTTACCAATGCTCTGCTTGTCTATTTCTGTTACGCCGTTAGGCGACCCACATCTGTTATTAATGAGAGAAGTGTGTCTGCATTGGGCAACAGAGTGCGTACACAGCTCCTGTACCCAAGCTTGCACAGTATAGTTTGCGCTTCCTAGTAGTCTGGTTTCAAAGTTTTGCGCTGCAATGCCTTCGCAACTGATTATTCTCTCTGTGCCCCGACCGTAAATTGCTGTTGCTATTGACTAGAAAAACATCATTGAACACGACTATATCTGATCATGCATCTTTCTTTGTTTTTCTTTTTTTTGGGGGGGTGTTTCAAGTTGTTATGCATCTTAAATGCAATGACTAGAAAACCATCATTCGTCAATAGGACATTTTAAAATTTATGTAAATTTGATATCTGTTGATGATCTCATGAATTCTTATCAATAATCCAATAATTTAGAGAAGAAAAAGAAGGTGTTCAATAGTCAAATAGTCAGAGAAGTCCTATACTATTGAAAACAATGATCTCATGAATTCTTATCAATAATCCAATAATTTAGGGGAAAAAAAGGTATTCAATAGTAAAACAGTCAGAAACTTCCTATTCTATTGAAAACTAAAATTTTTCTAACAGTACGAAGATGCGAGCTTGTACCATTGAAGATGAAATAGTATGTATAGTACTTTCCGTTGTTTAACGTTAGTGGCGATGGCAATAAATAAATATTTAAACCCATAATTTTAATAAAGACATGATCGTTTGTATGATGATGCTTTTAATCAGAAGTTTAAAGTAAGAACGATGATTTCTTAACCAATGGCAAACGTGATCTCTCTATCGTGAAACTATTTTGCCCAGCTTAATAAAGCTATATGTCAAGGTGAGCTTGTCTATATAAGTTTTATACCTTTCAGTACTATAATAAGAAACATGTGGAAGAAATCCCCTTGAAGCCTATGAAGGCTCAAGATCTAGAGATGGAGGACTTCCTGGCATCGTGTCCTCCTTGCATATTTTGATAGTGCTCCTAGGGTATATTCAGAATCAGTGTACAAGTTATCATGATAGTTGTTCCCATGGTGGGTTTAATTTTCTAGGTCGTTCCTTGCCACTCAGCCCCATCATTTCCAAGAACTTGTTACATTCATTCTTGTGCTTATGTGGACTTGCCCCACGTGTTGGGCTAAGAATTGCATGCGTACGATAATTATACAAATGGCATAGCACACAAATGCCTACTAATCGATCTGTGGCTTGTTAACTGTAAAAAGAATCTATATAGTGGGTATGTCTTTTCAAATCGTCTATTGATGAAGATAAGTAGTTGAAATTTACTGGGCATGAAAAAAATTGCAAGTCATCTAGGACGTAAAGTTCCTGACAAGAACCCACGAACTCAGTATGACTTTTTTCCTTGAAACCATGGCTAAGGAGAAAAATATGAAGACTATGGACCTATTCTTTTCGTTGATAAATTGGAGTTGGTAAAAGGGTAAAGTTGATCGAGGTGGGATGGGATGGGTTGAAGTTGGTATTTTTTGTTGAAGTGGGTTAAAGTAGGTTGAAATAAGTTGAAGTGGTTGAAATTGATTGAAGTGGGTTGAAATTGGCATATTTTTTGAAGTTGATTAAAATAGTGAGGCTAAAATTTTGAAGGAGGTGGGTTGAAGTAGGTTGAAGTGGGTTGAAGTAGGTTGAAGTGGGTTGACGTTGTTTGAAATTAGTATTTTTTATTTAAGTGGATTAAAATAGATTGAAATGGGTTGAAGTAGCTTAAAATTGATAAATTGAAAAAGACCAACGAAAAGAACAGGC
Organism: Carnegiea gigantea; assembly: GCA_029747015.1. NCBI lineage: Eukaryota > Viridiplantae > Streptophyta > Magnoliopsida > Caryophyllales > Cactaceae > Carnegiea > Carnegiea gigantea. Next base: position 175,580 of record JAKOGI010000422.1, read on the forward strand.
CCTATATATCCTTCCCTTAATGGGCATTTACCACTTTGATTATGTACATAATTCCCACTAATCACTCAGGGGGGTACTATGAAATGACGAAATACACGTGCGTCAAGTTCCAATTACAGATCCAAGAGCAATTCATATGTTAGTTCAAGATCCGAAAAAAGCACTAAGCTTTGTAGTCTCAGGAATTTAAGTCCTAACTCAAAGCGGAGAAATGAGTAGTTTTGGAGATCCATTTTAGAACTTAACAATGTTATTGATGCACCATCTTGCATAATGGATGACTTTAATGAACTCGCTAATCGTAACGAAAAAAAAAAGGGGGGATCCATATTTATATCTGATCATCTATCTTTCTTTTATTTTTCTTCGAGATGTTCCAAGTGATTTTGCATTTTGAATTTAATGAATAAAGGCTATCTTTCCTTTGAAACTTTAAATTCATCAATAGGACATATTAGAATCTACGTAAACTTGATCTCTATTGATGATCTTATGAATTCTTATCAATAATCCAATAATTTAGAGGAGAAAAAGAAGACGCTTAATAGTGAAACAGTTGGAGAATTCCTATACTATTGAAAACTAAAATCTTCCAATGGCACGAAGAAATACTATTGAAGATAAAATAGTATGTATGGTTCTTTTTCTTGTTTTAACATCAGTGGCAATGGCAATAAATAAATATTCAAACCCATAATTTTAATATGGACATGCTCGTTTGTATGATGGTTCATTTAATCTGAAGTATAAATTAAGGCCCTGTTCTTTTCTGCGATTAAGAGGATTTAGCTTATAACTCCTTACAGCTTCTTGCATCTCCTTACATCTTCTTACGTTTCCCATCTCCTTAATCTTCTTACATCTTCTGAAATTTTCTTATATATTTTTTATAATATTCAACTTATCATCTATTTTTTTAATATTTATAGAAATATGTATAAATCTTTTTATATACTACCAATATGAAAAATCTTACAACTTTTTTATGAATATAATATTTGTATAAACATAAAAACAGAATTTAACAATGTGAATTAATATTTGAGTTTCGACATGAAGCATGTATGCCGAAAATAAATCAACATGTTTTAAAATTATAATAGAAAAAGCGCACTTATGTTTGAGTTTTAACGTGAATCATGCATAAAAATAGTCAAAATGTTGGTGACGAAAGCATTTCAGCTATTTTATCCATAAGTTTATCCATAATAACTGGATTGCTATCATCGTACAATTGAACATTAGATTGAATTTAATTCCAAAATATTTAATTCAAATAGGATTTCATTTTTAGGGTTCTATTCAATTTTGTTGAGAAAATTTTTTTTTAAAATTTGCTTATAGGGAGGTGAAACTAATATTAATACCAAAAAATCACCTCAAGTGCGGAATATATTTGGTTCCAAATATTTGTCGTCTTGTATTTATCTTATTGGTAGTTAATTAACTTGTTTAAGGGTTTATTTTCGTTAATTATGTTATTTCAATATTATTTTTTATTATCCAAAATGATGATTGTAGAAAAATAATTTTTTTGGGTAATGTTAAAATATATTTGTTCAGTGCTGTTATAAAATTTATTTCATAAATATCAGTGATACACGTAATTTATTTTCATAAAATAATTTTTTTCATAATTCATATATTAAAGACCAGGAATTATGTACATATCTAAAAATTATACTACATAACTTTTTAATAATTCAACAACTCATTACATCGTCTTACAGCTTCTTACATCTTCTTGCAGCTTCCTACATTTTGCTACAATTTTTTATATTTTTTAACAGTTCATTATATTTTCTTACAACTTACAGCTGCATCTTATCTCGAAAAAGAACGAGAATGATGATTTCTTAAACCAATTGCAAAAGTGTTCCCTCTGTCTTGAAGCTGTTTTACCGATTTTAATAAGGCGATATGTCGGTCAAGGTGAGCTTAACTATGAAGGGGGTAAAGGGGAAACCCCCAGAAGGTTGATTGGCTAAGAATGACGGTTTATGAACTCCAAGTCAGCGAAAATACCAAAACGTAAATTGTGCAAGAAACACTACAAATCTAAAACAGCCCAACAAGAAATGAAAATCGATTTTTCTTTTACCGCCCACCGCCACCCCCCCCCCCCCAAAAAAAACAAAAATGTTCAATGCCCCTGACGTAATTATAAAATCATATAAAATCACAATCTAACTCAAACAAAAGATTGACTATATTTGAAAACTATATATATATAATATATAGATACATGCATCCATATATATACATAGACCTGTCAATTCGGAGAGGCAGGTAAAATACGGGTCGGGTATATTTCGGATTCGGATAAAATACGGTCGGGTGTATTTCGGTTTTATAGATTTTGGATCAACCCAACGGGTTTAGAGCGCCTTTTCTGTGACTTATTTTTCTTTTTTTAAAATCAAAAATTATGCATATTTATTACTCAAAATTATTATTATTTGATGAAAATGCATAACAATTGTAATTTCTCAAAAGAATATTAAAATATTCAAACATTTTATTATAATATATGAACATCTTCCATGGGCGGGTAAAGAATTAAACCTCACTTGATTTTGGGTAGATCGACCTGTATATTGAAAGAAGGTTAATAATGGGTCGACCATTTATTGGGCAGTCCGTCTAGAGCATTTTAATGGGTTGTAGCAATTTTACCGCTAATAACCTATTTAATGATTTAATATTTTTATTAACTAACCTACCAATATCCAATCAAGCAAAACTTTATTAATGGACCGACCCCAATACGAATACGACTAGTTGTTTTTTTATCGTTAGTATCATAGTTCAAGATTAGTCAAAAAGAAAACCAAATAAAATTAAATAAAAGAAGTACAAGATATTATCTTACAGTTATAACATCAAAAATTTAAATTATTACAAATTAATTAATTTTAAAAAATTAGACAGATTTGTTTAACTAACTATATAATGGTATGACTTTCGCATCTTTAATACTTATGTTCTTTTAAATTAACTTTTTAAAAATGATTAGATAGTTATTCTATGCAATTTTATAGCTATTTTTAACGTTTTTTCATTTAAAAGTTGTGTACGGTTTTATTTTCAGAGAATGGAGAAGAAAAAATAAGGTTATTATTGTTTAATTTGTAAATAGATGCAATAGTTATATATTGTCTTTTCAAAATACTCAATAAAAATGACTAACCATTATTATTAAAAGAGATAAATTAGAGAAAAATAAAGAACTAAAGATATAATGTTCGCGTCAAGCGGGCAAGTTCGGGTTCGGATCGGGTTTGACCTACTAATTTGCGGGTTTTTCGGATTCGATTTATTTCGGGTTCGGGTCGAGAAAATCGTGTTCAAAACCCAGAATTTTCGCGCGGGTTCGGGTCAAATTTTCGGATCTGGTCAATTTTTGAGAGGTATATATATATATATATATATATATATAATATATATATATATATATATATATATATATATATATATATATATATATATATATATATATATATATATATATATATATATATATATATAATATACACTGTAACGCCCCTAACCTTAGGGCTAAGGATGTCAGTTATATCCGAATTCAACGCAGATCCGATCCGATCCGAGATAAAATTATCTGATTCGAATCCGAAGCAGAAAAATTCAAGTCCAAATCCGATAAAAATAATCTGAATCCGAGTCGGATTCGGATCGGATCCGAAGGAAGTGTAAAATTCGATTCGGCTTTCAATCTGATCCGAGTAAATTTTTAAATAATTCAAATTTAAAATTTAAGTTTAGATTTCAAAATTTTTAGAAATAAAACCTACCCAATATACCCACCCTCCCCCCACCCTGCATGTGCCATCCCAGCCAGTGTTATTTTTTTAAGCAAGGTTTTTCTTTTAATATGTAAAAATTAAAACATTGAAACCCTAATAGTCCCCCTGTTTATTCTCTCTCTCTCTCCTCGTCACTTCGCCAATTGCTCTCGCTAGTCACTCTCGGCCTCTTTCTATTCACTAGTCGGACTGTCAGAGCAGTAGCTCCCTCCTCGGTTCTTGGCTTCTTGCTCCAACTCCCCGCTCTCTGTCTCTCTCTCTTTGAGCCCCTGTCTTCTCACTAGTTTCTATAACATCGACGCCAAGCATTTCATCATCCCTTTCTGATCTCTCGTGAGTGCACATCTCCTTTTTCTCTTTTATTTAACAATTCATACAATAAAATCTAAATATATATTTTTATGACTAGGAGTGTTGTTTAGATTTTTGGGGTATAGAATAAGATAAGTTAGACTTTGAGTTTTGTCATTTTGAAATTTGGGAAGATTGTTGTTTTTGACCATTTTTTAAGGTTGATCAAAATTATATTCTAACACTTAATTATATATAGAATTACAAATCAGTGATATGATCAAAATTATATTATAACAGTTAATTCTAATGAAAATCTCAGCTCCATACAACTAATAATTATAAATATCATTATAGATAACCCTAGTCGGAGATCAATAAAGAAGAAAGGCTACATAGTGCAAGTGGAGAATTTGTATTCTTAATTGTTTTCTTTTTATGAGTAGGAAATGTTATTTGTGATATTTCAGATGTATCTCATAATTGTTAAGACTTATAATTGTTGAAACATGTTGTCGTTTTGTTGAGCTTGAACCTTGAAATATGTTCTGTCTTTTATTATATATTTAGCTTAAATATTCAGGATTTGATTAATACCATATATAAACGCACATCATCGCATTGACCGGTGAGTAAAATATAGAAAAATTGCATAATTATTGTGTTATGAAAGGAATTATTTCGAATCAGATTAAACCCGACTCCGATCCGATCCGATCCGACTCAAATCGGATCCGAAGGTTCTCCTTCGATCCGCCGGATCGGATTCGGATCGGATTTTCAGATCCGAATATAAATCGGATGCGGATTCGGATGTTCCAATATCTGATCCGAATCCGATCCGTTGACATCCCTAGTTAGGGCTAGTGATGTTAACGTTTTCTTAATTTCTGCTTAAATTCTAGGGCAAAACAGACAGATTTTTGCCTAAAAACTGGCAATTTTCCAAATTTAAAGCCTTACATTAAATCCCTGCAATGAGTAGTAGTATAAAAGGACATTGAAATAAGTTCAAAAGCTACACGTCGGAGTTCACAACTCTACGAGGCACACGTTTGGAGTATACCAAACAATATCGTTCATTAATAAAGAAGGAAATAAAAGATACAACTCGACGGATCACAGATTCAGAGTACTGGGGTTTACATCTCAAAATATAAGTAACTTTAGTTAAAAGACATCTGGCTAATCAGATGGTTGGCTCACATGACCATACAAAGCAACTTTTAAATGATATGCATCACATGAACTAGAGTACTTTGTTAACACACATTTGCAACTCTAGGGATACATTATGTTACATCGTTTAACACGTGGATCTACTCTTGTATGTGCACACATGACACCTTTTCAAAGTAAGGGTAGACTCCAACATGGCATAAGTAAATTGACTTCTACCTCTCATAATGAAAACCTGGAAAAGGGGGAAATAGTAATGGGATGAACTACCGCATGCTCAGTGACTATTTCTCGACTCTTTAAAAACTAAAACTATTTGCAGACAATAATGGTAACTAGGTGGCACATGTCATTTGTATATTACTATCATACTAGACAATCATAGACCCCAAAAGGAATCATCATCACCCTTAAACCTCTTACTAGCCACTCAAGCTTATTGCTAAGCTCTTGATAACTAAACTTCCCCAATGATCAAGCATTTAGGCACCTAAGCAAGTAGGCAACGAGGATCGAGCAAAACTGCTTTCAAATACTCAAATTGAAAACGCGATGACTCATATTTTATTCAAAGAATATGCACATTGGAAAACTTATATGCTCAATGCATTATAAGGATATAGCTATACTTTATTTGAAATGTCATTCAAACTATACTTGGAATCTCATTCATAAGATATACATAGGATATGCACAGGAAGCTTTCATTTTCTCTTCTTTTTTTTTTAAAAAAACATTTTACTTAGCCTTTTGAGGCTCATATTCTTTAGTAAGAAATCTCTTTCGTATTAGTCCTCTAATGATCCTCATAAGCTGTTCGAATCTTATTCGAACTGGCCTATTAATGGCCCTTAAAATCTTTCTTTTTCCTGAAATGCTTAAAATGACGAAATCCCAACTGCTAGGCTCACGTTGGGTGAGATCTATTCTCAACCCGTAGTGACACTATCGCTCACGCTAAGCTCTTACTCCCAGGATGGAAACATAATTGGACCTTAGCCCTCCTCAGGGTCCTAGGGTTTCTCACTACTAGGACTACTCCCTAGGTTTGGGATTCCCCTGTTCTAACAGGTTCACTCCCACCTATTGTCCCTAAACGCGTTATCTTAACCATTTAAAGCGTATGACCATAGCAGCTAATAGGTTTGTTATCTCTTACAGTGAAATCATTTATCATACAACCCTCTCCTTTTTAAAATTCTTTATGCCTTATAAACTACATTCGTATAGTTAAAAATAGGCCGTCATTCGCTAATAGTTACGGCTACCTTTATTTTCAACCACGAAAAACCTTTTTTTTAAAAATTTCACCCTCACACACATGATAAAGCTTAATGACATGAAGGGGGAGGAGCTCACACGTAACACATTCAAACACTTCATACACTACAAAAAAAAGACCAAATAAAGACAGAATCAATGATGGAATAAGGCTTATCAGCAATGGAATTTTCATATCAGCGATGGAATTGGCGACAGAAGACGGATGTCGGATTTTCGCTCGTCGTTGAGTACCTGATGACGGAATTTTGAGATTCCGTTGCAATGAACAATGGAATCAGTGACGGATATTGCGACGTACTTTTTTTTGGCGGGGAAAAATTAGCGCAACGAGGAGCGACATAGTAAAAAATCCGTCGCCACCACCGACAGAAATAGCGACGGAATTCCCATCGCTGATGGTGACGGATTATCCATTCCGTCACGACCTTCTTACCCAAAAAAAAAAAAATGTTTCCATTCCGTCGCTAGCCCTCCGCTAAGTTTCTAATTTTTTTAAAATAACAAAACTTGTTTTTGATCACATCCCTTAATACATACATTTCAATCCCTGCAAGAAATTTACAAGAAATTTACACTCAATCAACATCCAATGGCTTCGAATATAACTTCATTTGAAGCGTTTTCAACAATCTCAAGCCACACAAAGATGGAATATCACATACAAAGCAACACTTCTAACCAAAGGCTTTGAATTCACAAAGTATAAGTCCCAAATAAAGTCTCTACATATCACAAACTACAAATCCAATCATACCAGAAGTTGCTAGTGATTAAAAGTAATGTTATGCTTGCAGAAGAAGGAGAAGCAGGCGCCAAATGGGAGGGGAATTAAATAAGCACCAAGGGGAGGGGAATGAAATAAGCACCAATGGTAGGGGAAGCAAGAAGGAAGATATGTACTCCATGAAGAACCAAGCAGGAGAGCCACCAACTGGGGAAAAACTGCAACCAACTCAATCACCAAGGTGAGGATCATCCTCTTCCTCTTCTTCTTCCTTTTCCTCTTCCTCATCCTCGTCCTCATTATGTTGCGAATAATGAGTAAATGGTGGCTGAGATCCCGAGTCAGAAGCTTGTTGTATTTGGAAGAAAGCTTGGAGGCGCTGATCGATGCTCATCCTTTGTTGGCTCAATTGTTGGTTGCTTTGGGTGAGCAATTTATTTGATTCCTCCAGTTGCTTACAATTCTCCATAAGCAACCGGTAGCTTTCAGCTTGTAAAGTTAGCTCACCCCCTAAGTTGGTTACTACACCCCTTAAGTCATTGAACTCTTATTGCGATGGCGTATAACTGGTACCTGCTGATAGGCATTTAAGTGAAGTACGCATTAGTATTGCAATTAAGTAAATTCACCGTATAACCATGTTCATTGAAACTTTAATATAAAAACTGTACCGACTCTTTGAGTGGGACTGAAGTAACCGGATTCCCTAATGTTGACAGCCTCATCGCCAATGCCATAAATACGACCCTTCTTATTCTTATACGTCTTCACCCATAACTCATTTGGGTTTGGAAGTGGCTGGTTTGGATCTTGAAAAGTATCATCCCCGGTACCTTGAGAGTTGATAACATCTTAGAAATCACGTTCAAAGGATTCCTATAATACCGCAATATGCGTAAGAAATCATGTATATTACAATTAATGAAAGTAAAGTATACAAGTTCATGTTGAACTACCAATAAAGATTAAGAATAGCTAATTGCCTACATATGCTTATTGTGATTTCTTATCAACCCAAAGGCCATCTTCTTTGCCATGGAGTTTGTGAGCGCGGCTGAATAATTCAACAACTGTGGGTTGCGTCCCAAGTTGTTCCCTTTATGTACGTGCCAGAAAGAATGATGTCAACCACAAGCCAAACTACAGTATTGAAGTTAAAGAAATACATAGCAAATTCATTTACTAGGCGTCGCCCATACTCATGCATAAGGATAGAGCCACAGGTGTGGAGAGATGGGCCACCACTTTCTGGAGTACCCAGTCGGTTCTTCTGGGCCGTTTTACGCAATTTCTTTAATGTTCATTCGCCCAGTACTGTTGGAGTCCCTCTCATTGAGCATCACTAAGCCAAACAGGCTTCTTGTTATGCTTCCTTGCTCTACCAAGGAAGTCTCTCAAGCGTGCATTGCCTCGGTTTTCAAAATTCCTTCTTATACGGTTCTCATGGACCAGATCCTAAGTAAACCACTTCTATAATTATGAAAGCAACAAACACATCAAATAATACAATAGTAATTTATCACATTCACACAAATTGTTAATATGTAGTCACTATAGTTATCTTGAACTCTCCAAACCACAAATCTTGTACTGGTTTGGGCATTTTACCCTAAGTAGGCCAAGCTTCGTCATAGTTACTTTGAAATATGAGCGAAATCCTACTAACAGCACCATCATTAGGGAGAAACCTAATTGAACATAACACATCAAATTGATTACTTGTGATGCAAAATTCATGTAGTTGCTCATAACATATAACAATTGAAGACTTACTCATTACCATCTACCTCAATCCAAGTCTTTGCTCAAGTGCTCCCATGACTAGATTGTGCTTCACTTTCACTAGTTACAATATTGTCTTAGGACTGATTTGTGTTAGGGTCAATAGGTTGGGGAGTAGACTGCACAGTGTTCACAAAATGGGGGTTTGGAGGAATGTTGTAGACAAATTGGTCATACATAGTGCCTTGTTGGGAGTGTATGAGGTCTGATGATGGAAAGCCCCAAATGGGGGAGGCATTGGTCCTAAAATACTTGGTATGTAAGCAGCCATTGTAGCTACTGGGTGAACTGGGGTATGAGGTACCTGGGGAGAAGATGAATCAATATCCATTGCCGTCAGATCTACAGCAGAGCTCCTACGCCCTCGTCCTCTGCCTCGAGTGGAGAACTTACCTCGACGAGAACTGAAATCCATACCTGAAAAAGGTGACAACAAGTGCAAATACAAATATATAATAATTGCACATATCAACCGTTTACTCAGACATCATAATAGGTACGTAGGTGACATATATTTTACAAAATTCATTCATATAATAAAAGTAAAGTTACAACCAATACTTTGACATGCAAAGTACTAAAATACATAAGAATTCATAAGCACTCAATCATCTGCATCATCATCATCATTGTCATCGTCATCGTCATCATCATCATACAAATGCAAATTTTCTTCTGCTTCATCTGTTTCGTTATCGTCATCCCACTCGCTCTCTTCATCACCCTCATCATTCTCTACCTCATCTATCTCGTTATTACCCTGAATGAATGAAAACCCCATTTCATCATTAATCTCTTCCGATGGTGCACTTTCATCCACTAATGATGTAGGGATGGCGTCATTCACAGGTTCAACGATTGTCGTCATGTCCATTTGTTGGTAGGCAGTAGGTAGAGTGTACTGCTTATCCACTCTTGCCCTTGGTTTGGTTGGTATGACAACAAGCCAATTGGCCCTATCTCTTGAGCGATCTGCATGTGGCATGAAGTATACTTGTGATGCGGTGTTTGGAAAGATAATGGGTCGTACTTTCGGTCCCTCCTTGTACAGTGGACCTCAATAAGTTTGCTTAGTTTATGAGATCGTGTCCCAAAATTCAATGTGAGATCGAACCATTCATAACTGAATAACACACATCATTTAAGTGGTTCACCTACGTACTCAATTTGGACAATATCCTTTAGTACACCATAATAATCATTTTCAATATCGCCTTCCCCCGTACCACAAACACCAGCGCCACAATTATATTTTCTCTTCCCAACACTGCGAGCTTCTGTGTGGAATTTGAATCCATTTACTCTACATGCCATCCATGTCGACACATACCGATTTGGCTTCGCAACCAATTATGTCAAGTAACAATGTTTATCGGTCTCAAATAGTTGAATGTAATGCACCTAAGGTGACATAACATGTGGTTTTAGTTAATACAATATATCTAATTAACTGTTATGTTAAAATTATGAATAAATGAGTTGTACTACTTACATTATGACTAAACCAATCTGCAAAATGAGTTTCGATAATGGTGTCAACATCAGCATTGCAGACATTGGGACATGCAGTTCTGATTTATTCTATGAAAATTCTGTCACATTTTATAAAACCTATTAATATACTTGCGCTCACAATGATAAACTCAATTGGAAGTTAAGATACCACTCACCCTATATAAGGTTTAACTTCATCATAATTTAACAGTACGTGAAGATGGGTAGCAACATATTCGACATCTATGAGATACCTTGATCTTTCCCTACCGATAGCGGCCCCTTGCGGTTCAACCACATACAGAGTTGGAAAATGATTAATATGGTCATCTCCATCCTCATTTCTCTAGCATCTAGTGCGCATGGAGGGCACATTAGAGCCGAAGTAATAGGAAACGAAAAATGTCCTCTCAGCTTCTAGGTATGCTTCTGTGATTGAACCTTCGGGACACGCTTGTTGCTTTATCTTTTTCTTCAATCGGCCAAAGAACCTAACAAATTCACAATTGCATTCACTTCTAAGTGATTCCACATATAAGAATTGAAATAAGGTTTCATTGATTATAGTGTCTTTTCGTCTCAAATGGATACATCCATCGGTATTATATTGGACCACCAAGTTGAGCCTCTTCTGCCAAATGCACTAGCAGGTGCTCCATTACATTGAAAACGTCAGGAGGAAAAATGGTCTCTAACTTACACAGAGTGATGACAATGTTACGATGCATTTCCTCAAGCATATCCTCTCACAATATTGTTGAGCATAAGTTCTTAAAGAATTGGCTTATCTCAATAAGAGGTTTCAGGATATCATCTGGGAGCGCATCAAATGCAATGGGTAAAAGAGTCTCCATAAACACATGACAATCATGACTTTTCATGTTGTTGAACTTTGCCTCATTAGGGTCCATGACATTCCTCAAATTAGAGTAGTATCCGTCAGGCATTTGAAGCTCCTTTACCCATTCACACAACTCTCTTTGTTCATCCACAGGTAGTACGAACTTCGCTTTTGGTTTAACCGGCTTACCACTTGGGTCTGGATGTAAATGTAATTCTGGTCGATCACATACTTCTGCAACATCCATTCTTGATTTAGTATTGCCCTTTGTTTTCCCATGGACATCCATAATAGTGTTAATAATGTTTTTGAAGAAGTTCTTTTCAATGTGCATCACATCCAAATTATAGCAAAGCAATTAGCGTTGCCAATAAGGCAACTCCCAGAATATGCTCTTCTTCATTCAGTTGTGCTCATTTTCCTTAAATCCTGGTATGACAAAGTCACCATTTGTAGTTACAATTGGGTAATCTTCCACTTCGGCATAAAGTTCTTCCCCAAATAATCGGTGAGGAGGACCCCCTGTAATAATTCTGCCTTTTCTAAATGCTGTTCTATTTCTTCTGAACGCATGATTCCTTGACAGAAAACACCGATGATAATCGAACCATGAGAATTTACCTCCATTTCTTAATCTCAAACCCTTTTGCTGTTTTATACATACAGAACATGCCAATTGGCCATTAGTACTCCACCCAGATAATATTCCATATGCGGGGAAATCATTGATAGTCCATATAAATGCAGCCTTCATCTGAAATATATGCCCTGTAGAAATGTCATAAGTCTCAACTCCAACTTCCCACAACTCTTTCAACTCATCAACAAGATGTTGTAAATATACGTCTATCTTGTTCTTGGGATTTTTGGGGCCGGGGATTACACAAGTCAAGGACATAAATGGTGTGGTCAAACACATTTCAGGGGGGAGGTTATAAGGTGTAACTACAACCGGCCAAATGGAGTATGATCTTGAAGATAAAATATAAGGATTAAATCCATCAGCACATAAGTCAAGCCTCACATTCCCAGGCTCTGTAGCAAATTCATGGTATTTGGTATCGAAATGTTTCCATGCTGCCCCATCTAATGGATGACATAAAACACCGTCCTCACGCTGATGTTCATAATGCCATCTCATGTGCTCTGCAGTACTTCTTGATGCATACAGTCTCTGCAGTCAAGGTTTTAACGGCAAGTAATGCATCCTTGAGTATGGTAGTGGATTCTGATTCCTTTGTTGTGACCTTTGCCTCTTCCATCTTGAATGCCCATAAAACTTGCACATATCCAGGTTTGCGTCCTCCTTATAAAATAGCATGCAACCTTTCTGGCAACAATCAATTTAGATCACATCGTTGCCGAGATCTTTAACAACCTTCTTCATTTGCCCATAGTTGTTTGGCATGTGGTTGTTAGGTGGACACATCTCTTTCATTAATTGAACAATTTCATTGAAATAATTTTACGGTATGTTATAATCAGATCTGATACTCAATAGTCTCACCGCAGTAGAGAGCTCACTGTGGGCAGAACAACCATCATATAAGGGTTGTTGAGCAGCTTGAATCATATTATAAAATGGTTCTCGGCAAGTGCTTGACCCCTCTTCCTTTACATTTTGATTTGCTATTATAGCATCATCAACCATGTCCTCCATCTGATCTAGTAGGATTCATAGTAGTCATCATTAATATGACTTGAACCTCTAATTTCGGAAATTTCACTATTTGAACACCCAGAATCATATTGTTGAGGTTCTATTTCCCCATGACTTATCCAAAACCAATATCGTTATATAAAATCCTTATACATAAGGTGCATCTTGACTTCATCAGGTGTCAAGTACACCCTATTTTTATATTTCATACAAGGATATCTATACTTCCCCTCATTCAGAAACTCTGTCTGTCTGCGTGCAAATTGATCGAATTGGTTTACTCCATCTAGAAATTCTTGCGTATAACCACTACGATCAGGCAGTAATCTATTATACATCCACCTAAGATGTGGATGACCATTCATATTCTGCTCAAATAACAATAACCACATAAGGTATTTGATAAAAATTAATTTCAATTAAAATTATAATAATTCCATAAATTACTCAATTATATATTATATATTTTACTTATAAATTTCTACATGCACAAAAAAAAACTTATAAATTTCTACAAATATACTTATATTCTGACGAATTTTAATAAACTAATAGTTTATACAAAGTTAACTACTTCATTCCCCCAACATATCAAATTTCAACTTAAAATTACCAAATCTAAGTGTACATTGCATTGGGCGAAATCTTCAGACAAATAAGAGATACAACTTCATGCAAACATCACATTTGAACAAAATTATAAACTAAAGCATCTCAATCCATCAACATATCAATATTCAACTTCACATCACCAAACCTAAATCCTAAATTGCATTGAGCAATATCTCCAACCAAGTTAAAGCAATAATCTCACACAAATACCACATTTCAACAACATTATCAATTAAAACATTTCATTTCACCAACGTATGGAATTTCAACTTCAAACTACCAAACCTCAACCCTAGATCGCATTTACTAAATTCTTGTAACGAATTAGAGTAATAACCTTACACAAATACCACATTTCACCAACATTATCGATTAAACCATTTCATTCCACCACCATATCAAATTTTAACTTCAAACTACCAAACCTAAACCCTAAATCGCATTTACCCAAATCTTGCACCAAATTAGAGCAATAACCTCATGCAAATACCACATTTCAACATAAATATGAATTAACTATGAAATTCTAACAATCTAATATAAAAATTTGTAGAAATTATAACTAATTTAGTTGAAGAAACCTACCTCAAATTTGTTGAAAAAACTGACAAGAGGGGCGGGAGAGGGCGGCCCGCATCTACCAGCGATGGGGGGAGGGCGGCGACGACGGCGGACGGGGCCGACGACGGCTGGTTGGCACTGGCGGTGGTCGTTCGCGTCGAGTGAGTTTTCGTTCGCCTCTCTCTCTCTCTCTCTCTCTCTCTCTCTCTCTCTCTCTCTCTCTGTGTGTGTGTTGTCATTCACGTCGAATGAGTGAAACCAGAGTTCTGGTTTCACTTAAAAGGGCTGGCGATGGACAGGCGACGGAAATTCCGTCGCCAGCCCAAAAAATTTTGAATTTCAAAATTGTTCGTGGCTAGGCGACAGAAATTCCGTCGCCAGCCCAAAAAATTTTTAAAAAAATAACTTTTTTTATATGGGCAATGGAAATTCCATCGCCAAGGCTGAATTATGGCGATGGAATTATGTGTCCGTCGCCAAATTTGTCGCACATTCTGACTTTTTTTGTGATACTGTTTTCTGTCGCCATATCCGTCGCTAGGTATGTCGTTAAATAATTCCGTCGCAGTATTCCGTCATTATTTTGAACTTTTCTAGTAGTGATAATTCAACTTAAAAACCTCTTAAAATCGTAATGGAGTAACTAACTTGCAATTCGAAATGCATTCCAAACTCAAAGTACTTAGCTAACATATATTTCGAACTTAATTTCGTAATAGACATCTTCAGTTGCTATTTTTCAATTGATTTAATCCTTTTAAACACAAGAAAGGGATATGAACAAACTTAAGCCTTAAAACGTTTTCGAACTCGCTATTAGTTTGCTTTTTAACGTCCTAAACCTATCGACTATTCAGTTAAGTCACTCACTAAGTAGTTCGACAATTTAAGATCTTTTAGGCTACAAACATCTTGACAAATCAGCAGGTAACTAATAAATATTTAGAAATATACGTAATTATGAACACAAGCTTTTAACGGTGCTTTTTATAGATGTCTAAGTACAAAAATCAATCACATAGTGACACTTAACAACATCAAGAGCGAAGGGGTTCACAAGTAGCACATTTGTAACACTTCGCAGGAATAGTTTCAGCAGAATCCACTTTGCTATTTCATAAACCTTGCAATCCACACGATTGTGATTAATATCAATCCTAGGTTCCCTCCTCACACAACATCGACCACAAGAACCTCAAATTACTCAATAGTTTCAATTCAAACCATCCAACTACCAAGCTCGGTTCAGTTATCACAATAATTCAATCGATTAATTCACAAAACCAATATCCACAAGCATAGTATTCATATGTAATCACGCAAACAACTTTAAACATGTTTAAACTGATTTTGGCGACATCACTAGAGCATAATCTGCCTACTCTGCAACTCCCCAAATTGATAAATTAGCAAAACTATACGTCAATTTAACATGCATGGCCCTAAATTAGCATCATCACCACTTTTGCCAGATCTCAACCTCAAATCCTCCAATTATTGATAACAGTTTTAGAATCAAACTTAAACTACCCATAATCGTTGAAATTCGTTTAAAATTACTAATAATTTAGGAGGAAAGAAACACCCACCTCGAATCCAAGCTAAGGATTCGTTCAAGGGTTACTAGGCTGAGTGCTGGAAAAACCCCAAATTTTCAACCCTTGCTCACCAACGCACGAACATACCCATAACGCGCCCAATCTCACGCAATTCGAACCCTAAATTCACCCCAAAAGTTCACTTACTAACTTGAAATTGTGGTGGATGCTTGAAGCTACGAATTTACTCCAAACTTATAGAAGATTGAAGCAACTAAAAGCTAGATTGCATGGCCACACTTGGGCATGCGTTCGTGCTTTGATTCGCCGCCCAAGCCCACCAAAAACGTGGCAAGAACCTTCAGATTTTTGCCTAGATTCGCACCAGAGGTTCGTTTGGTTCTAGGGGAAGTTGAATGGGGGGAAAGATTCGAGCTGGGTTGAGGAGAAATAGAGGGCTTTTTCGAGGTTCCATGGCCGTGTATATGGAGGAGAGGAGATGAAGAAGATAAAGTGCAGAGAGAGAGAGAGAATGGGAGCTTAGAGGGGTCACGGGCCAGAGGACAAAGACAAGGGGTCTTGGCGTTTTGATAAAAATGCCCCTTGCTTCTCTCTTTTCTTTTCTTTTTTTTGTTCCAAGCTTGCACAATAGTTAACACCACTATCCTAATCTCGTACTTCATACTCTAAACCCAAATCGACAATACAATCTCTTGTCAATCACTCGTTCTCAAATACATCAAGGTTCGATTTAATAAACCTCGAACTAATTCTGAGGTTGACAATCTAATCGTACTCGGTTCCTACTTGACTTAGTACGCATTGATAATCCTTATTAATGCCTATTAAAGTCAACGGAAAATTTCAAAACTAATAATAATAATAATAGCAACAATAATATTCATTTTAATAAAATTATCGCTCACACAAGCGCATCAATAATAAATTAACTCATATAGGTACTAAAATGCGATTTGTAATATCAAGAAACAAGCTAGAAAGTGCAGGTATTACATTCTTCCCCCTTAAAAGAATTTCGTCCTCGAAATTCCAAAGCTCAATTCAGTCGTACCTAAGACGTGCACACACTTGGCACAATCTACACAACTCGCACTAGAATCCAAAATCTTATTTTATAATTAATTGAAACCGAAAAAGGGGCTTATGGTATCCAGTCTTCTCCTTACCAATCCTCTTCAAGTGGCTACTCACTCTATTTAGGCACAGAGGGCAATTGCATAGAAGAGGGGCAAATGAGTTGGCATGGAACGTCATATTAAGCTTCTTTTTTTTTAAAAAAAAAGAACACAGACTTTCAATTATCTAGACTCAATCCGCATAGTAAACAACAACTTTATATATATACATCATTATAGTCGGCATCTAGAGGTAGGACAATTAGGCAATGACATCTCAAGGTTGTATACATGTAGTTTCATTCTAAAACATGAAATCATACTAGACAATTATAGACCCCAAAAGGAATCATTATCACCCTTAAGCTTCATACTAGCCACTCAAGCTTATTGCTAAGCTCTTGATAACCAAACTTCCCTAATGATCAAGCATTCACGCACCTAAGCAAGTAAGCAACGAGGATAAAGTAAAAGAAACAAACTGAAAAATGATGAAGTGATAGTAATATACAAATGACGTGTGTCTACTACTTATCATTATTGCTTGCAAATGGTTTTGGTTTTTAAGGAGTTGAGAAATATGTGGTAGGTCATCCCATTACTATTTTCCCTTTTCCCAGGTTTTCATTGTGACAGGTAGAAGTCAATTTACTTATGCCGGGTTAGAATCTACCCTTGCTTTGAAAAGGTGTCATGTGTGCATATACAGGAGTGGATCAACGTGTTAAAAGATGTAACATAATATGTCCCTAGAGCTGTAAATGTACGTAAACAAAGTACTCTAGTTCATGTAATGCATATCGTTTAAAAGTCACTCTGCATGGTCATGTGAGCCAACCATCTGATTAGCCAAATGTCTTTTAACTAAAGTTAGCTATATTTTGGGATGTGAACCCAGTACTCCAGATGTGTGATCCGTCAAGTTGTCGCTTTTATTTCTTTCTTTATTAATGAACTATATTGTTTGGTATACTCCGAACGAGTGGCTCGTAGAGTTATAAACTCCGGTGTGTAGCCGTTCAGCTTATTTCAGTGTCCTTTTATACTTCTATTCATTGCAAGGATTTAATGTAAGGTTTTAAACCTGGGATATGGTCATCAAGTCACTCTTAGGATCATAACGGTTAACCTAGAGATTCCTATAATGCCTTATAGTAACAAGGACATTACATAGCATCATGTAGAGTCAACAGCAGAGCGAAACCAAGGATTAAGAATCACACACAACATGAACCAGCATTACATATCGATAGGAACAAATTGAAAGGAAAATGCTACGGCAAGAATGTAAGTCGATGGGTGGTAAAAGTCCAGCATAGGTCTAACCATAAGTCATTTGAGGGAGGTAGATACATGGTTTCTTGGTTATGCTAAATTTATTGTCAAGTTCATGCTTCAAGTATCGCACTTATGCCCTAGCTATCATAATGTTCTACCATAAAGTCTCATTCAGAACTTGTTATTTCTGAATCATGGAAATATGTAATATGATGTCAGGATCATAGGCTTAAATTTAGGCCCCTTAATATAACAGGACAAGAACATTAACAAACATAGCACCCAACGAAGGTACAATTCAAAGGTTTTTTGTTTCCCTGTAAAAACTACCATGTAATACATGGAAATCATCACATAGGGTACAGTACAAGGTAATTTAATCACGTCACATCCTTAGACCTATATGATCTATGCTAGTTATTACCTAACATAACTTCTTTGACTAGCGTAGAGTCGAGAATTCAACTATAAGCATGGTACACTAGTATGCCATCCAATCCAACATAGGATACAAGGGCAAGGATATGTGAATACAAGTTCCTATGGTCGCCCAAGGAGGTAAAGAGGTGATGCATGTGGTATTACAATTCCAAAGTCTGTCAGGTTCTTCCTTCTGTCTCCATTCTAGGTGTGTTGAGGTTGATATAGCCAAGACACTATCAATTATATATTAAGAATAGCGTTCCACACTAAGATGAGCATCAAGCCTAGCTGACTCATGAGTACCAGTGGTTACATGTTGGGAAGCAAGGAAGACTCCCTATATGAATAACAATCTAGGTTAAGGCCTCATCTAAGTATCGATGGTACGTACGCGGACGGCTTGGAATAACACTTAGGCAATAATCAACTAGACTCTATCACAATCACCCATATTGATATATACGTATATGAAGTTCTCACTCAGTTCCTCTAGCAATTGAGAATTCACATAAAAAGAGGTATCATCTAAAAGAACTTTTAATTAAGAAAAGTAATCTTTTAATCACTTCTAACAACTTATCATTAACACATCTAACAATGTATGCATTTTGGCATGTAGGTATTCGAACATCCAGTTACATATAGAAACTTATGTTCACAGAACGAGGCTCGAACATTATTGTAAGGCAAATACAAGTCTTCATATGCATCAGTAAGGCCTAGCTATATAACTAGAAAGGTCTTTTAATGCAAAAGAAAAATTACTATTTAGGAAGGATCTTTCAAAGTCTCTAGGTTTTAAAAGGAGAATAGTATAACTGCTTCTAGCTCTTTCCCTACCAACCATTAAGTGCATCTGCTCACTCCATTATGGGGCCCGAGGACAAATCGTACTTAAGGGGCAAAAACGAGCTTAGAGTTAAGACTTATCCCTAACATTTGAATTCAAATCAATCGTACTTTAAACTTTTGATTAAATTAACAAAGTACATATATGAAACAACCATTATTGTGCCAACACTTAGCTCATTTAGGAGAATACAAGTCACTCGTCCTATACTCTAGCAAATGGTTCATTCATCCAATCAATGAGCTCACTTTAGTCGCACACAGCGAGCTAAACATACCAAGGTTCACACAAAAACTACATTTGCACACAAAAGCAGGCATATATCACATCATCATGAATGCATTCCTAGATAACTATATGAAATGCAAGACTAAAGTTGCAGCCTGTGGTTGCATGACCTTGCTCTGATACTATCTGTAACACCCCTAACCCTATGGCTAGTGATGTGAACGTTTTCTTAATTTCTGCTTAAATTCTGGGGCGAAACGGACAGAGTTTTTCCTAAAAACTAACAATTTCCCAGGCTTAAAGCCTTACATTAAAATCCCTACAATGAATAGAAGTATAAAAGGACAATGAAATAAGCTCAACGACTACACGTCGGAGTTCATAACTCTACGAGCCACTCATTCGGAGTATACCAAACAATATAGTCCATTAATAAAGAAGGAAATAAAAGATACAACTCGACGGATCACACATCCGGAGTACTGGGGTTTACATCCCAAAATATAACTAACTTTAGTTAAAAGGCATCTGGCTAATCAGATGCTTGGCTCATATGGCCATACAGAGTGACTTTTAAATGATATGCATTATATGAACTAGAGTACTTTATTTACGTGCATTTATAGCTCTACGGACACATTATGTTACATCTTTTAACACGTCGATCCACTCCTGTATATGCACACATGACACCTTTTCAAAGTAAGGGTAGACTCCAACCCAGCATAAGTAAATTGACTTCTACCTGTCACAATGAAAACCTGGGAAAAGGGAAAATAGTAATGGGATGAGCTACCACACGCTCAGCGAGTATTTCTCGACTCCTTAAAAACCAAAACCATTTGCAGGCAATAATGATAAGTAGCAAGCACACATCATTTGCATATTACTATCATACTAGACAATCATAGACCCCAAAAGGAATCATCATCACCCTTAAACTTCATACTTGCCACTCAAGCTTATTGCTAAGGTCTTGATAACCAAACTTCCCTAATGATCAAGCATTTAGGCACCCAAGCAAGTAAGCAACGAGGATAGAGCAAAAGTGCATTCAAATACTCAAATTGAAAACGCGACGACTCATGTTTTATTCAAAGAATATGCACATTTGAAAACTTATATGCTCGATGCATTACAATGATATAGCCATATTTTATTTGAAATTTCATTCAAACTATACTTAGAATCTCATTTATAAGATATGCATAGGATATACACAAGAAGCTTTCTTTCTCACTTTTTTTTTTAAAAAAAAAACCACTTTACGCGGCCTCTTGAGGCTCATATCCTTTGAAAAGAAATCTCTTTCATATTGGTCCTCTAATGACTCGTGTAAGCTTTTCGAAACTTATTCGAACTAGCCTCTTAATGGCCTTAAAGTCTTTCTTTTTCCTAAAATGCTTAAAATGGCAAAGTGCCAACTGCTTTTCTTACTTATTAGGAAAATACTCTGGGCATAAGATCATCATAATGTGCTGGTTGGGTGAGATCTATTCTCAACCACTGGTGAGACTATCGCTCACGCTGAGCTCTTACTCCCGGGATGGCAACATAATTGGACCTTAACCCTCGTCAGGGTCTCTAGGGTTTCTCACTACTGGGACTACTCCCTAGGCTAGGGTTCCCCTGTTCTAGTAGGTTCACTTCTACCTTATTGTCCCTAAGCGCGTTATCTTAGCCATTTAAAGCATATGGCCATAGCGGCTAATAGGTTTGCTGTCTATTACAGCGAAGTCATTTATCATATAACCCTCTCCTTTTCAAAATTCTTTATGCCTTAAAAACTGCATTCGTATAGTTAAAAATAGGCCGTCATTCGCTAATAGTTATGGCTACCTTTATTTTTAACCACGAAAAACCTTCTTTTTCAAAATTTCACCCTCACACACATAATAAAGCTCAATGATAAGAAAGGGGAGGGGCTCACACGTAACACAGTCAAACACTTCATAATTCAACTTGAAAACCTCTTAAAATCGTAATGGAGTTACTAACTCGCAATTTAAAACACATTCGAAACTCAAGGTACTTAGCTACATATATTTCAAACTTACTTTTCTAATAGACATCTTCAGTTGCCATTTTTCAATTTGTTTCAATCCTTTTAAACACGAGAAGGGGATATGAACAAACTTAAGCCTTAAAATATTTTCAAACTCGCTAGTAGTTTGCTTTTTAACTTCCTAAACCTATCGACTATTCAGTTGAGTCAC
>JAKOGI010000422.1:202500-215000 GCA_029747015.1 Carnegiea gigantea
CTGAACAAAAGGACACTGTAATGGAGTGTCAAATTTTGAAAGTCAACTCGCTGTCATATTTGCTTCTTTAAAAAAGTGGGTGATGAGTAGATGAATACCTCGATTTTGCCATATGGGAATATCTTCAATAATATTACATATTTGCCAAGCAACTTGAATCTTCTGTTTCAATGCTTGAATCACTATCTTATTATCACCGTCAATGATAATGGTGTTGAACCAGGCCTGAATTACTAACTGTAGTCCATCATACAACATTTAAGCTTCTGCCACTATAACAGATGCATCGCCATACCTGCCTTGACAAGTTTGCCAATCCAATCCCGGATAATGAAACCTAATGCTATTGATGAGTTGATGAAAGATCTATCAAAATTGAGTTTGACGAACCCTGATGGTGGGGGAACCCACCTCACTAGATGGTTTGAGGTGGTAGGGGAAGAAGAGCCCTCCTAAGATAACAATCAGCTGACATATAAGTTTGGATTCTCCATTCTGCGCTTGCTTTTTTGCTTGAACTAGGCTGGTAACATGATTAAAAATCTCTTTATTGAAGATTGTTGTTTTCCTAGACTTCCAAATACTCCATAAGAGAAACAGAAATTTTTGTTTCAATTTTGCTTTGTGGGAGGATTGTATCTTGGTTATACATTATGAAATATCAAGGCATCTTGGGGAAGAAAAATCATAAGGGAGCCAATAATGCTCTGCTACAAGATCCCAAACTTTTTTGACCATTTAACAATTTTTGAAAAGATGGTCTAGAGACTCAATATCATCAAGACAAAGAGGGCAAGTTGGATTGATATTGAGCTCCCTTCGTAGTGGGGTACCTCTTACAGGTAAGGCTCTGTGACAAAGGTTCCAAAGAAAGATTTTGACTTTTGGTAAAGTATCAATATTTTTGCAATATCTCGAGTGGGGCTTAAATGAATCAAAGTGACTACTTATATTACTAAAGGTGTACCTTTCTTTTCGGAGAACCTACTCATAAGAACTTCACAATTAAGCGTGCTTGCTATGAAGAAATTTTATGATGGGTGACCTACTGGGAAGTTTTTCAGCCAGTGTGTGAGCAAGGACGAAATACGCCGAAAAGACTTGTGCTGGTTTGTGGGGTCAGTCAACAATCCTTAAAGTCGTTCCTGATAACTATCCGCGGCCCGGGAGAGCCCAGGGAATTACAATTCTAAATCCATTTACATGGCCATGTTGACAGGTCATGCGATTGGATGTCATAGGTTGCCCATGTAGCTGATTTTGTTATAAAATAACCTAAACTATTCAACCCCCAGCAATCGGAGTCGCTAGTTTCATGAATGGGTATAGGGATACCTAGAATCTTCTGAGTTTAGGAATATCCCATTCTGATTTTTAACGAATAAGTTCGCAGACTTTGGCTTCATGAACGATAACACTGCCTTCGGGCACACCTAGAAGCTCAATTAAACTCCTATTCTCGATCCAATTGTCAAACCAGAAAGGAGATCACATCTCTTCTTCTTATTTTCCAAATAATGCGTTTTTTTAAGAGGATCCCTACATTTCAGTATGCTTTTCCAAACTAGGAAATCTGTATTTTTTTGTCTATCAGAAAATAAACTTTCATTTTGTAGGTACTTGGCCTTCATAGATTGAACCCAAACACTATGTACATTATTAAGTACTTTCCAGGCCAATTTACACTAAAAGGCCTTGTTAATGGCTTCAGTTTTCCATAGGCCCAGCCCTCCATGGCTTTTAGGCCTGTAAACTTTGTTTCACACTAGAAGTGGTAGTCCTTGTTCTGTGTTGGATTTTTTCTAGAAGAATTCTCTATTACATTTGTCTAAATATTTATTAGCATTTTGTGATAGCTCGAAACAATGCGTTGTGTGTGCTCAGAGCAATTCCAAGTGCGGCGGGATTAGAACTACTCTACCTGCTTTAGACAAGTAGTTTGCTCTTCAACCTTCTAGTTTTCTAGTTAATTTGCTAATAATTTCTTGAAAAGTTGAGTTAGAAGGATGTCCAGGAAAATAGGGCATCCCATATATTTGCCCAAAGATTCTCTATGTGGAATATTGAACATTGCGTTACTAGTTGCTTTTGTGCATTCGTGGTGTTACGTGAGAAATTCAATACAGACTTATGACAATTAACTAGTTGTCCTAAAGTTGAGCAGAAGAAATCAAGGATGCCTTTGAGTTTACTGCAACTTTCTAAATTAGCTTTGCAAAATAATAGGCAATCATCAACAAACAGTAAAGAATTTGAATAGATGTTGGGCAGATCTTAACTCCTGCTCTAGACTTTAGAGAATTACCTTATTTGAGAAGCATCTGTTTCAAGGCCTCCATACATAAAATAAATATATATGGGGAGAGAGGGTCCCCTTGTCTAATCCCTCTTGTTGGGGCGAAAAATCCATTAGGTTCGTCGTTAACAATTATTGAGTATGAAACTGAAGAAATACATTCTTTAATTCATAAGTTCCAAATGGGGTGAAACCTAATTCTTGGAGGCATTTTAATATAAAATTCCATTCTATTCTATTGTATGCTTTTTCCATATCCAATTTAATAGTTGCCTAAGCAATCTTTTTTTTTTAAGGTTCTTAAATTTGTGCATAATTTTGCGCCTTAACAAAATATTATCATGAATAGATCTACTGGGTACAAAGGCACCTTAGAAGGATGAGATTAGTTGGTCAAGGAGGGATCTCAACCTATTAATTAGGATTTTTTTATATAATTTTATAAATTGTAAAACATAAACTAATGGGTCTATAATGACTAGTTTGTGTAGGACTATTCATTTTTGGAATAAGAGTAATGAAAATTTGATTAATTTCTCTAAGAATTTTTCCATTCATGAAAAATTTGAGAATACAATTAAAAGGATCCTTTTTGATGACTTGCCAGTAGTCTTAAAGAATCCTATACCAAAACCGTCAAGTCCTAGTATCCTATTAGAATCAATACTAAATAACGAATTTTCCACCTCTTCCAAATTTGGAAGTTTGACAAGCTTATTATTATCAAGATCTAAAATTAATTTGGATAGCCCTAAGTTTGGTAAAATTCTCACATAATTATGCATGGATTTGAATCTCTATGTATAATTTGGGATGAATTTATCAGTAGTCATTTCGTGATCATCAATCTAATTGCCACAGTCATCCCATAATCTCATGACTAATTTTTTCTTTCATCTCGAATTGACCTTATTTTGAAAAACTTAGAATTCCTATCACCATTTATTAACAATTCTTTCCGTGCTAACTTTCCCCAGTATTTCTGACTAAAACGCATCATTTTCTCTCGTTGTTTCAATAGTCAATACATCCAAGAGTTAAATCTATGACTATTGGAATTGACGATTAGCCTTTCCTCCATATATTCAATTTTTTTGCGCATTCTTGGTGAGTTTGTCGTTGAAACTCCCAAAAGTTCTTTTTGCCCAATCCTTGGCATCACATTTAATGCATTTTAACTTTTGCATGATTTTATACAAATTAGTTCCATTGTGGGTACAATGCTAATTTATAGCAACAATAGTATCAACATCTTGATACTTCGTCCGGAAATTTTGAAAACAAAAAGGGAAAGCTTTAGCTTTCGGTAAATGGATATTAGTCGACAAAATAATAGGACAGTGATTAGAGCAAGTGAAATTGATATGTATTTCTTAAGCATCAGGGTACAAGGCATTCCAATCTTTTCTGATCATAGTTCTATATAGTATTTCATAAATAAGGTGCATGTGAATCCTTTTTTTTTTTTCAAGTAAATAATCAACCTCAAACTTGAACACATACAACATTAATGGTAGACAAAAAATCATTTAATCGTTGAAATCTGACAATGGCGAGAGGGTAGCCTCCTAATTTTTCATTAAGAAACAAGAATTCATTGAACTCTCCTATTAGACACCAGGGTAAATCTATAATATTATTTAGTTCAACTAAATGCTTGCAAGAAGCAATTGTATCTCTATTTTGCACAGATACATAAATTCCTCAGATGATAGAATTTGTAACTTTTCTGGATCATAAATTAACATATGAATAGCCCTACTTTCTTTAAGTAAAACTGCTACATGAATATTGTCATGATTCCAAAGAATTGCTATACCCCCAAGTGATTAACACGTGATACAAAATCAAAATGTTCAAATCCCATTAGGGGAAGAATTTCTAGATATTTGATTCATTAACCATAGTTTCTAGCAAAAAGAACATATCATGCCTCTGTGTTCCTGTCAAGAATTTGACTTCTTGTAAAATTTGCGTTTGTTTAGCACCTTGGACATTCCAACTTAGAACTTTCATGAGAAAACCAATGTTAAAATAACCCCCTCTAGTGGGCACATGGACTGATATGAATCATTGATGGCACATATCTTGCATATATCCTTCTTAAAAATATTTTGGAACCATATTTAGTCGTTTTAAGTCTTAGAAGACTGGGCCATGGGAAAATCCTAGAAGGAAGTTCCACATTTCCCCATATCAAAGAGATAAGTAAAACAAATAAATAGATGTAATAAAAAAATACATACATGATTGTGAAAAGCGAAACTGTGACAAAAAAATTGAAACGAAAACAATATGCCAGCATTGCTTGTTACAAACAACAGCCGATAGGTTGCCATTTTGAAGCCTTTTTGAGGCCTAATTAGGAGCAAAGTGAGATAAAGTGTGAAGTGATCCGTAATTATATCTCAAAGGAATTTTAGTACTATTATGCAAAAAGACAATAATCAAAGTATGTGTATGGAATCTTGCATCTTGCCTATCATACACCGCCATAATCATGTACATGGTCAATTCCAAGGTTATTGTAATTATGACTGCTCGAGACGCCTGGCTCATGGAACCTGGATTCCTAAAAGAGATGAACGACATATAGGCAAGAATATACCACTTTTATACTGCTTGATCATAAGTACTAAACACAACAATGTAAACACATGTAGTTGCCTGGGCTTGAAGGCAGTTTGAGTGAAAGCCTCGGAAATGCAAGAGATATTAATCTCGTTGAGCATTTCTCTCACCATAACACATTCGATAACATATAGCACAACCACAATAATAGGTTGCTTAACTTGTTGTATTCGTACCTTCAACTTAATGCTGAAAGATTTCAACTTGCTATAGAACAGTCTAACCTACATAGCGGAAAAGAGCAGTGGGGTAGTCTCACGGGGGTAAACTTCCATCATTGGCCACAACCTCAATAGGGAAGCATGCTTACCCCTTGTATAAGCTAAAAGCATGAATTAAATAGCGAAAAGAATCTGTGCAGTGAATAGTTAAAAAGCTGAAAGTCTTAGAATGGTGAAACATCCTCATCGACCAAAGATTAGATGTGGAACTATGCCACCTCCCCATAAAAATAGGCTACTCACCATAGAGAAGAGAAACACTATCAAGATTAGAGCCTGGCTTAATCTAGCAGCCATCTATATGGGAAACACGGGTGAAAACAGAAATCCAATCATGATTGACACATATGCAGATATATGTCTGAATCAAGGGGGCATGGGTTGAAAGCATAATTTCCAAACTATAAAGTAAAGTCAGAGTTATATCCAATAACATCAAAACACTTACCAAAGTATAGAGTAGGATAGGTATGATAACCCCCTTCATCAAAGGCATGTGAGACCTCCAGAAAGGTAGTAAGATATAAAAGAGCAAGGTGTAATATAACACATGATGCCATCCTTGAGAGGAAGCCAGCTTAAAGATAGATGACACCCCATGGATAAAGGGAATACACCAAGCACCAGTACAATAAAGGCATAGAGCAACTTGACCACTAAATTAGGTGGTAAAGTTGCTGAAACTTATCAATAGGAGCCCAGGAAATGCCAACAATGAGTGAAATTTAGACATTAAACACCAGATGCATATGAAATTCCCATAGCAAAGATTCAAGCTACACATCCAAACTATATTACCACAAGCAAATCCCCAAAATCAACAGAATACAAGCAAGAGTTACAAATGGCAGCAACAAACCCAAAAGATCTCCCATTGCCATTTAAAGTAGAATCCCATATGGTAAGTGCAATTAGACAGCAAATCTGACAAACCCATACAACAAAGGGGTTTAGCTTCCTCATGAGACAACCCATTTTAAAGAAACTCATGCTAATGAGCATTACTCTAAATCTACGAATCTCATATGAGCAAACTACAATTCACGATTAAGTAAATGGGTAAGACTGAGCAATTTCTACTCCAAATTCCCTAGAAATTGTCCAAAAAGAGAGAAATCTAGTTCTATACCAATTGTCACATTGTAACAGAGCCTATGAGTCAAAGCCTTTAATAGCTCTAGAATAGGGAACAGGTAGGCGAATAAGGGAAAGAGTAGAGAATAGGGGACATACCTTTGTTGTAGCCAATTCGACCAACAATTTGAATATGTTACCAAATAAGATGCAAAATTACTAAATCAGTGCTCCTCCACTTCCATATCTCCATAAGAACCTGCGGCTACGACCATGGGCCAATCTGTAACGCCCCCAATCCCTAATGCCTAATTAGTCTAATCTAATTATTCCCAAATTATTGATTAACAGCGGAAGTCCTTTGGTTGGAGGCGTTACCGTAGTTCCGTAATGGAACTAGACTAACTGAAACTATGGGAATCATTAGGTTAGACTAATTAGGCATTAGGGATTGAGGGCGTTACAGTTATGGTATCAGACGCTTGAAAACTAGGATGTATATGTTTGTAACCACAATATAAGTAAATTAAGTTTCTTTCAGGGAAATTATGAGTAAATGTGACTTATACCCTCTTCCTGTTCTCTTATGTTTGGATGGCTCATCTTGGAGTGCCTACGGACCCGTGCAACATTCACATGGCACCGCAAACTTCAGTGGTGGCTCATATCTCTATCCTGCATGTGGCCATGGCGGCCCATATGCAGGAGGACTTATTTTCTAAATTTTACGATGTGTTGGCCCCTGCACGTAGACTATTGTGGTCCCTACCCCTCATTGCGCCCTAACACGAGTTCAGATTACGATACCATGACTTTATGGTTACTGGAGACCCAGGGCCTGATGTGGAGAGATTCCAGATTCTAGGGGCTTGGTATGTGATTACGAGGGAGCTGTCGCTGCAAGAGGAGTTTGAGTTGTAGGGCATGTTTTATGATATCCTTCCATGTATATTTCTTGCACTGGACATGCTTCCACCTATTATTCTACCCCACCCCCACCCCCACCGGCTTAGGGGCCACTGCCCCTGCAGCCTCCAGTTCAGCCGCCACCTCCCCCTCTGCAGGCTGGCTTAGAGGATGAGGTCTATATAGTCGAGGATGTACCGAGCTCTCCAGAGATCATAGAAGTGAGCTCGGGTGAGGGGGAGATAGAGCTAGAGTAGGATAAGCAGGAGCTTGAGGAGGAAGTGGGAGAGAATAAGCCTTTAGAGGAGGAGGCAGTGGGTGACGCGAATGATCAGGACTCTGAGATGCAGGATTTTGACTCAGGGGAGGAGGATGACGATTCCTCTGACCTAGATTACGATCCCTCTCGGGATCGTTAAGCATAGTCCTACCCCCGTTTATAGATTAGGTTTTTGGGTTATTTTGCTTCCAGTAGCTGGTACAGTGTGATATTCTTTTGTTAATGACATGTATATATGGTGTAAATAGGTAGGATGACTTAACCAGCTGCGACAAGGTTTCCGCCCTTCTTTTTTGCGTTCGGGGCGGAATTGACTTGACAAGACAACTTCAGTCAGTAATTAGATTAGGAGCCTCAGTTAGGAGGCGGGGAAGGTTGTCCTGAAGTACTGTAATATTCTTTTGACCTTGTATGAACTTTCTAGATGTATATATATATGTATATGTGTACGCAATAAAGATACTGTTTGAGTTAAGTTGCGTTTTGATTCTGAATGATTACTGCTTTGTGATAATGTTATGCAAATCAAGATAATAAGTGTTGCTTATGTAACTTAGTATTACAGCATGTCAGAGCCTGTGAACAACAATCAGAATGATAAGGAAGATGAACCCCAGGGTTCCAGCAATCGGGTAAATGAGGACCCCCAGCAGGACCCTAATGGAGACCCAACAGTGGCTTTGGAAGTGTCCAGTAGTATAGAGGACCCGAATTATTGGAAGAATCTAGTAATTGAACTAATGAAAAGGATCGCTCCTGCATCCCCAACACCCCCTGTACCTTCAGGAAACTCTTCAAAGTCTGACAAATTAGCTGATAGGGTCGCTCGACGTAACCTTAAAGTTTATGATGGAAACCTTGACCCCGTAGAGCTGGAGGACTGGATTAGGGGAATGAAAAAGATATTTGCGGTCGTTGAGGTCTCTGAAGAGAAAAAGATAAATATAGGGACTTTCTATTTAATTGGTGAAGCAGACATCTGGTGGAGTACTGTGAAGGATAAATTACAGGGACCTAAACTCACTTAGGGTAAATTTCTTCAAGAACTTAGGGCTAAGATTTATCCAATCATAGTCCAACGACAAAAGGAGAAAGAATTCATGGAATTAAAGATGAGTAGAAATATGACAGTAATGTAATATGCCTGTAAGTTTATGGAGTTGTCAAGGTTCGCTCCAGATTTTGTGGCAACTGAAAGGCTAAAAATGAGAAGGTTTGAGGAAGGTTTAGCCTTTTATATTAGGAATCAATTGGCAGGCCAACCAATTCAAACTTATCAAGAGCTGTATGAAAGAGCTGCTGAGATGGAGATGGTGAAGGGCGAGTTAAGAGTTTTGAATCCGGGAAACCAAAAGAGGAGGTGGAGTGATCGTGGTACGTTAAGCGAGAGTGTTGCATAGAAGAAACCTACTGCTTGGCCTAACAAGAGTCGTCCCATGGCATCAAAGGGGCCTTATGCCAGGTGTGGGCGCACAAACCATATTACAGCTAAGTGTCGTATAAGTACTAATAAGTGTGTGTGGTGTGGAAGCTCAGAACATTCAATTGCTAACTGCCACAGAAGACAGAAGGCTGTGGAAAAGGAGGTTGCAAAGCCACTACCACCCCCACGTCAAGGGAGCCTATCCTCAAATGCCCCAACGGCGGGATGAGCCTACATAATGAGCAAAAAGGAAGCTACAGTTTCTGGTACGGTTGTCACTAAAACTCTCTTTTTAAATTCAAAACCATTTTGTGTTTTATTTGACTGAGAGGCAACTCATTCATTTATATCCACTCAAGCTGCATTACAATTGAATTTGAAACAAAATAAGGAGCGGGCGAACTACAGAATTAGTTTGCCAAACGGGCAAGCAATAGAATGTTTTGTTCTTTATAAGCATGTTCCTATTGTAATCACTGAGCATGAGTTCCCTGGGGACTTGCTTCAATTTGATATGTCAGAATTTGATATAATCTTGGGAATGGACTGGTTGACTATTTATGGGGCGAACATAGATTATAAGGACCTTAAGGTCACTTTAAGGGACGTAGAAGATCAGGAAGTATGTTTTTATGGGGAAAGAGTTAAGAAGGAGTATTCTATCATTTCAATCATAAAGGCAAGCAAGCTACTAAGACAAGGAGGCACAGGATACTTGTGTTATGTCACTGAGGTTAAAGAAGAGGAGATAAAAATAGAAGATATTCTAGTAGTTTGTGAATTTACTGATGTCTTCCCTGAGGAATTACCAGGCCTCCCTCCTAAAAGAGAGATTGACTTTGAGATTGAGTTAGTTCCTGCTGCGCAACCCATTTCAAAAGCCCCATATAGGATGGTACCAACTGAACTCAAGGACTTGAAAACCCAGTTAGACGAGTTATTGCAAAAAGGATTTATCAGGCCAAGTGTTTCACTATGGGGAGCTCCAGTGCTATTAATGAAGAAAAAGGATGGAACCTTAAGGTTGTGCATAGATTATCGAGAGTTGAGTAAGATAACCATTAAGAATAAGTACCCTTTGCATCGGATAAATGATCTCTTTGATCAGTTATAAGGAGTTGGGGTATTTTCAAAGATTGATTTGAGGACTGGCTATCACCAATTTAGAATTAAACCAGAGGATATTCGCAAAACGGCATTCAGGACTAGATATGGCCACTATGAGTTTACTGTGATGCCTTTTGAGCTAACAAATGCTCCTGCTGCATTCATGGATCTTATTAATAGAGTTTTCAGACCTTATCTGGACAAGTTTGTGGTGGTTTTCATATATGACATTCTGATATACTCCAAAGATAAGGAAGAGCATGCGAATCATTTGAGAACTGTGTTACAAACTTTGAGGGAACACCAGTTGTATTGGCTAACCAAAGTGACATTTGTGGGATATGTAGTCACTAAGGAAGGAATTAAAGTTGATCCTTAGAAGATAAATGCGGTAGCTGAGTTGCCTAGACCCACCAATGTGACAGAAGTAAGGAGCTTTCTGGGTTTAGCAGGATATTATAGAAGATTCGTGAAAGATTTCTCGAAGATTGCATCCCCACTCAACAACCTGGTGAAGAAAACTACTAAATTCGAGTGGTCAGACAAATGTGAAGAGGCATTTTAAGAATTAAAGAGACGCTTAACAACAGCGCCTATCCTTACCTTGCCTAAAGAAGGAAAAGAGTACACTATCTATAGTGATGCTTCTAAGAACGGGTTAGGTTGTGTTCTAATGCAGGATGACAAGGTAACAGCCTACGCGTCTAGGCAACTCAAGCCTTATGAAAAGAACTACCCCACTCATGATTTAGAGTTAGCTGCAGTGGTTTTTGCCTTAAAAATCTGGCGACACTACCTGTATGGAGTGCCCTGCAAGATCTACATTGATCACCAAAGTCTAAAGTATATTTTTACTCAGAAGGAGATTAATTTAAGGCAACGACGTTGGTTGGAGCTGCTAAAGGATTATGACTTGCAAATTCAATACCATCCCGGGAAGGCAAACATAGTGGCAGATGCACTTAGTAGAAAGACCCAACATGGTTTAAATGCCATGATGCATACTCAACCTAAAATATCAAGGGACCACGAAACTATGGGTATCGAGCTAGTGCAGCCGCACAACTGGGTTATTGACAGTACTAGAGATGCAACCTTCCATAATAGAAGAAATTAAGGCAAGTCAAAAAGAGGATCCAAAGCTAGAGAGGATTAGGTGCAATGTTACTCAGGAGAAATCGCCTAGTTTCATAGTACATGAGGATGGAACCTTGAGGTTTCAAAACAGACTGTGTGTGCCCAATAAGGAGGAGTTGAAGAGAAGAATTCTAGAGGAAGCCCATAACACTCGATACTCAGTACAGCCGGGAGGAACAAAAATGTATAAGAATCTGAAACAATTGTTCTGGTGGGAAAACGTGAAAAAAGAGATTGCAGAGTATGTCGATAAGTGTTTGACATATCAAAATGTGAAAGCTGAACACCAGCGCCCTGTAGGCAAACTAAGACCTTTAGAAATCCCTACCTGGAAATGGGATTCAATTTTGACGGATTTTGTTATGGGATTGCCCCTTTCTGCTTCAAAGAAGAATGCTATTTAGGTGATCGTGGACAGACTTACCAAATCTACCTATTTTATACCCATTCTTGACACTTGGGGTGTAGAGAGACTAGCGCAGTTATATGTCAAAGAAATAGTTCAACGATATAGCATACCAAAGGATATAGTGTCGGATCGAGACCAAAGGTTTCAAGCTCGATTTTGGCAAGCTTTGCAAAAGGCTTTTGGCACTAAGTTGAATTTCAGTAGCTCATACCACCCTGAGACTGATGGACAAACTGAGAGGGTGAATCAAATCCTGGAGGATATGCTTAGGGCATGTGTACTTGACTTCCAAGGGAAGTGGGAAGACTATCTACCATTACTGGAGTTCTCCTACAATAACAGTTATCAATCCACCATTAAAATGGCCCTTTTCAAAGCACTATATGGGAGAAAATGCAGAACTCCATTGTGTTGGAGTGAGCTAGATGAGGCATTAACTTTGGGGCCTGAGCTAATTCGAGAAACCACTGAAATGATAAGAAAAATTTAGGAACATATCAAAGCAGCCCAAAGCAGGTAGAAAAGTTACGCAGACAAACGGAGGAGACCATTAGAGTTTCAAGTGGGAAATAAGGTATTTTTAAAGGTGTCCCCAGTTAAAGGAGTTAGACGATTCAACCTCAGGGGCAAGCTAAGCCCTAGGTATATTGGGCCTTCTGAAATTATCAAGAAATTAAACCCGGTGGCTTACAGATTGGACTTACCCACAGAACTTGAATATGTGCATAATGTTTTTCATATTTCACAGCTCCGAAAATATATTCCAGATCCGAATCACATCATCATAACAGAACCAGTGGGAATTGCTAAGAACCTAATGTACGAGGAGCATCCCATACAAATAATAGACTACAGGGATAAGCAGCTTCGAAACAAAAGCATTCTTCTAGTTAAGGTTCTGTGGGCCAACCATAACTCTTCTGAGGCTATATGGGAAACTGAGGAGGACATAAAAAGCAAGTATCCATATCTATTTAAGGTACGGACAAGGTTTCTTTTAAACTGCAAGTTTCGAG
>JAKOGI010000422.1:220000-222500 GCA_029747015.1 Carnegiea gigantea
CAGGCTCTAGAATTTCCAATGCTTGTGTGCAATAACAGGGATAAAGATAGAGGGGAGGGGAGCTCCAATGGATAACATCATTTCTTGGAACATAGGGAGCCTTAATTGGCCTAATAAACAGGAGGACCTCAAAGCCTTCTTGTGTACTCATAAGGTGGGAATGATAGGACTCATGGAGACAAAAATAAAGCTGATCAATGATAATGTTGTTGCAGCAAGAACTTTTCCAGGATGGAGATGGGATAATAACTCCACCCCATCTATCAAGGGAAGATTATAGATTGTCTGGCAACCCAGAAGTTATGAAGTGCAGATCATACAAAAATCTGACCAATTCGTTCACAGCTATGTTACTCAAGTGAGCACTGGTAAAAAATTTTACATCACTATGTACATGGGATGAACTATGAACAACAGAGGCAGCAACTGTGGGAGGATCTAAAGACTATCTCTCATCAAGTAACAGAAGCCTGGTGTATTCTAGGAGACTTCAATGCCATATTATACAAAGAAGATAGAAAAGGTGGGAATGACATCTAAGACACAGAAACAAGGGAAATGGCAGAGTTCATTGAATATGGAGAACTACATGAAATGAGATGGCATGGACCCTACTACTCATGGACTAATAAAACAGTGTGGAGTAGGATTGACAGAACACTTATCAACATCCATTAGTATGAGGTATTTGACTTCACACACAATCAATATCTTGTAAATGGACTATCTGATCACAGCCCCATGCTTATCCAATTCCCACCTTCTATAAAGCCAAAAAAGAAGTTTCAGTTCTGTGAGATGTGGTGCAAGCATCCTGATTTCCAAAAGTTGGCTGACTCAGTCACCCCTCTTTACATAGCCAACCCCCTGAACTAGTTAAAGACTGTCATGAGCAAACTGCAAACACTATTGAGTAGGCTACATAAAGACAACTATGCATACTCAAAGGCTCAGCAAGAACTAGCTAGAGGGGAGCTCACCAGAATACAGCTTCTGTTGCAAGATGACCCCCTAAACAGCAAGACCATTCATGCAGAGAAAGAGGCAAGAAACAAGTATATCTCTATCTTATCTTCAAGCATGGCACTTATAAAATAGCAATGCAAAATGGAATGGATTAGTTATGGTGGTGACAATACTAGGACTTTCTTTGCAAGAGCCAAACAAGGAAAGCTTGCATCTTATATTTACCAAATCAAGAATGACAAGGGGGATCTTGTGGAAGGATTTGATAAGGTGGGAGCAACAATGATGTCATACTACAATACCCTATTAGGGGAGCAGTCTAGCACAAGGCAAAGAATTGATATTGATGTGGTGAACCAAGGGCCAACCTTAAGTAGAGACCAGCAGGTACATATGTGCCAAGATTTTACAGATATGGACATCAAAAACTGCTCTTTACTCCATCCCTAACATCAAATCTCCTGGACCAGATGGATTTAATAGTGGCTTCTTTAAGCATACATGGCATAAGTTGGGTACACTTATATGCTCAGCTGTTAAAGAGTTCTTCACCACAGGAACCATGCCAAGCTACCTCAGTGAAACCAAGTTAGTACTCATTCCCAAGGTGAATCATCCCCAAAATGCTTCAGAATTCAGGCCCATCTACTGCAATGTTATATATAAAGTCAGTTTCAAGCTTCTATGCAAGAGACTAAAAGAAGTGCTGCCCTCACTAATAGATCAAAGCCAGGGAGCTTTTGTTAAGGGAAGGGAACTCTTGTATAATGTTCTCATATGTCATGACCTAGCAAGAGGATACCAAAGGAAAAACATCTCACCTAGGTGCCTCCTCAAGATTGATCTTCAAAAAGCTTTTGATTCCATTCACTGGGATTTTCTTAAGGAATGTCTCTCTGCCCTCAAATTCCTAGAGATCTTCACAAAATGGGTATTGAACTGTGTTACTTCTGTCAACTTCACCATCTCCCTGAATGGCCAAGATAGTGTTCAGTTTAAGGGAGGGAAGTGACTAAGGCAAGGGGACCCTCTCTCCCCCTTACTTTTTGTAATATCAACAGAGTACCTATCAAGGCTACTAAAGATTGCAAGTAAGCAAGCAGGCTTTAAATTTCATCCACACTGCAGCAAACTGGGACTCACCCACCTAATGTTTGCTGATGACCTCCTACTCTTTTGTAAGGCAGATCCAACTACCCTCCAGATTTTGAATGATGCCTTATCTTCTTTCAAAGAGACTGTAGGACTGATGACCAACCTAGAAAAATCCCAAATTGTGCTAGGGGGCTGTAAAGAATCCCTCCAATAATAATGCTTGTAGATTACAGGACTCAAAGGCACTAGTTTTCCCTTGAAATACTTAGGTGTCCCCATTACAGCGAGTAGGCTTATAAAAATTGAATGCACAAGTTTGGTTGAGAAGATCATGGCAAAAGTGCAAATATGGACCACCAGAAACATTTCATTTTCTAGGAGAGCAAGACTCATAAACAGTGTCATTTTTGAAATGTATACCTATTGGGCCTCTATATTC
>JAKOGI010000422.1:227500-365000 GCA_029747015.1 Carnegiea gigantea
TTCTTGAATTATTTTGGATAATTGGATTGAGTTGCAAATTGAGGAAGGTGATGGGCGAGGGTTGAATGCGATGCTTGAATTTTAGTTAAATCAGAGTGATGTGATGAAATTTAGATTAATTTCATGAAAAATTGAAGGTAATTTGTGGATTATATATATGGGATGTGCTTGTTATGTTTTAGTCATGGGTTGGTGATTAGGGTTGTGAACTTGAAGGATTAGGATGATATGGTGATGATGAGGTTGGTTTTGGTTCCTATTGGAATGAGATTGAAGTAGAATAAATGTTGAGTGAATGAGTTATGGCCATGAATGTTGAGAATTTAGGGTTATGGCTTGAATGATATTCAACTTAATTATATAGATTATTAGTGTGGTGAACTAATTGGTGATTTAGATGAGAAATATATGTATATATATGAGGTTAATGAATGTTACCATGACTAAGTAATTAAAGGTTATGAATTAAATAAAGACACAAGGATTGATTTTGGGTTATTTGGTGATTTAAGCAAAGTGTAATGAATGCTGAATAAAAGCAATGAGAATTTGGTGATTGAAGTTTGGGTGTGCATGTATCATAAATGGGTGAATGAGGCTAAGGTTGTGGATTATTTCACTAATCATAATTGCATGATTGGGGCTCAATTTAAACCTGAACCCAAGTTCATAAAGTCGCCTTAAACTGCACCATAAACCAAAGTTTAATGGCTAGAAAATGCTAGCAATGATTCGTTAAAGAGGAAAACAATAACCGTACTAATATCATTAATAACCAATAATACCAAAAAAATAATCACAATTATAATGATAATAACAACGATAATGATAATGTTAACCATATTAATGATCGATGACGTCATTAATAACAAACTCAAGATAAATCATACTATTATGTCATTATTATACGCGTTAAAAGATCATTAGTCGTGGGAGGAAGAGGAACAAAAACAAAATAAAATGGAATCCAATTGAATTAATAATACTGGCTACATTCATAATAGAAAAAGAATCCAAGAGGATTTAAATCATGTAATAAACCAAGAAATTTAATAAAACTTCCAAACCACTCACTAATCAAGGAAATAACATCTTTGAAGCAGAAATAAGGCCACCGCTGTCGCTTCAAGCTGCCAGCAAGCAATTTTCAATAAAATGGTAAGAGACTTTCAAAGACTAGGTACGCACATTGCCTATGCTCTTCGAAAACTCACATGTTTTTCAAATTATGTAAAATCGATGTGATAATCATATAATGAATCATTTTATGCAAAATGTTTTGTCACATAATCAAGTGGCCCCATCAATTATCAATCATCAGGGCTTATGCCCTTCTATTTACCCGCGCGGCTGCAACTTAGGCTTTCCGATGGGCCTGGGAGGTGTGCACCTATCTCAAGATCGTTACAAACGTCAATAAGGGGTCCACTTCCAGATAATAACTGGAAAATCAATTTTAATTATACACTCTCTCTTTCCTGTTTGCAAAAGAAAATATTTTAAAATGCGGGCGCCCAACTAATTTAACTTAAAGCTTATTTTACAGCATAGGAATGTGCGTACTGAGCTTCGGCTCATATTTCGAATGTTTTTATGTTTTCTATTTTAGGTAAGGGGTCAGTGAACAGTCCCCCTGGCAAGCCAGAGAATAGCAAGAAGTGAAGTAGAGTTCAAGTTCTTTTTGCTGGAGTTTCGCTAGCCAAGAGCTCACAATGATTCATAGGCTGGCACCTTAAGTATCTGAGGGTTGTGTATTCTTTTGAACATCGCTAATTACTAGTAAATTGTAATCATATATTGAGTTTACAGGTGCATCACAACTTATATAAATGGTTGAACGTATTTTATTTCAATTTTGTCGTGAGTCGAGTGATTAAATGGGCAACACAATGATACCCGTAGTTTCCATTAGCCTTGTTCCATTACGAAACGGCGGCAATGCCTCCACCAAAAGACTTCCGCTGCTAATCAATAATTTATGAATAATTAGGTTAGACTAATCGGGCATTAGGAATTAGGGGCATTACAGTTGTGGTATCAGAGCCATGTTTGCAAATCACTGTGAGCATAGGACGTTCAAAAACTAGGATGTATCTGTTTGAGAGAATAACATAATTAAATTGAGTTTCTTTAATGGAAATCTATGTGTAAATGTAGCTTATACCTTCTTCCTGTTATTTTCATGTTTAGATGGCTCATCCAGGAGTGCCTGCGGACCCGTATAACATTCACATGGCACTGCAGACCTCAGTAGCCTCTCACATCTCTACTCTACATGCGGCCATGTTGGTCCATACGCAGGAGGACTCATTTTCTGAATTTCACGATGTGTTGGCCCGTGCACGCAGACTGTTGTGGTCCCTACCCCTTGTTGCGCCCTGGCACGAGTTCAAATTATGATACCATGACTTTATGGTTACTGGAGACCCAGAGCCTGATGCGGACCGGTTTCAGATCTTAGGGGCTTGGTATGTGATTACGAGAGAACTATCGCTACAGAAGGAGTTTGAGCTGAGAGGCATCTCTTATGATATCCTCCCATGTATTTTTCCTACCCTTGATGTGCACCCACCTATCGTTCCACCCCCACCCCCACCGACCCAGGGGCCACTGCCCCCGCAGCCTCCCATTCAACCACCGCCTGCTTCACCGCAAGCTGGCTCAGGGGATGAGGTCCATATAGTTGAGGAGGTGCCGAGTTCTCCAGAGCTCATAGAGGTGAGTTCTGATGAGGGTGAGATGGAGCTTGATGAGCTAGAGGAGGAGGTGGGAGAGAATGAGCCCCTAGAGGAGGGGCTAGTGGGTCACGAGAGTGATCCTGAGGACGAGAATTTGGAGATGCAGGATTTTGACAACGACTTAGGATAGGAGGATGATGATTCCTCCGACCCTGATTACAATCCCTTTCAGGATCGTTAGGCATAGTCCTACTCCTGCTTATGGGTTACGCCTGTTTTGGTTATTTTGTTTTGGGCAGTTGGTATAGTGTGATATTCTTTTGTCATGGCATGTACATATGATGTATATAGGTGGGCTAACTTAACTAGCTGTGATGAGGTGTCCACCTTTCTTTTTGGGTTCAGGGCGGATTTCACTTGGTAAGACAACTTCGGTTAGCGACTAGGGTGAAGGATTAGGTTAGGAGCCCCAGTTAGGAGGCGAGGAAGGTTATTGTGAATTACTGTAATATTCTTTTAACTTTGTATGAACTTTTCATATGTATATGTATGTATATGTATACGCAATAAAGGTAATGTTGAGTTAAATTGAGTTTGATTATAAATGATTACTGCTTAATGATAATGTTATGCAAATTGAGAATAAAGGCGATGTTTGAGCTAAATTGAATTTGATACTGAATGATGTATGTTTTATGATAATACTATGCAAATTGAGATAATAAATTTTGCTTATCTGATCTAGTATTACAGTATGTCAGAGCCTGTGAATGACAGTCAGAATAGCAAGGGAGGTGAACCTCAATGTTTAAGTAATCGGATCAATGAGGAGCCCCAGTAGGACCCTAGTAGAGACCCAATAGTGGCCTTAGAAGTGTCTAGTAGTGTGGAGGATCCAAATTATTGGAAGAATCTAGTAATTAAGCTGATGAAAAAGATCCCTCCTTCATCCCCTACACTCCCTGTATGTCCAGAAAATTCTTCAAAGTCTGACAAATTAGCTGATATGGTCGCTCGACGCAACCCTAAGGTTTATGATGGAAACCTTTACCCTATAGAGATAAGGACTGCATTAGGGGAATGGAAAAGATATTTGCAGTAGTTGAGGTGCCTGAAGAGAAAAAAGTAAACATAGGGACTTTCTATTTGACTGGTGAAGCAGATATCTGGTGGAATACTATGAAAGATAAATTACAGGGACCCGAACTCACTTAGGCTAAGTTTTTTCAGGAACTTAGGGCTAAGTATTTTCAGGAACTTAGGGCTAAGTTCTATCCAATCACAGTCCAACGACAAAAGGAGAAAGAATTTATGGAGTTAAAGATGAGTGGGAATATGACAGTAATGCAATATGCCCATAAGCTTATGGAGTTATCAAGGTTTGCTCCAGATTTTATGGCAACTGAAAGGCTGAAAATGAGAAGGTTTGAGGAAGGTTTAGCCTTTTATATTAAGAATCAATTGGCAGGCTAGCGAATTCAAACTTACCAAGAGCTGTATAAAAGAGCTGCTGAGGTGGAGAGAATGAAGGGCGAGTTAAGGATTTTCAATCCAGAGAACCAGAAGAGGAAGTGGAATGGTCGCGGTACGTCAAGCGAGAGTGTTGCACAGAAGAAACCTGCTGCTGGCCCTGACAAGAGTTGTCCAGTGGCACCAAAGGGGCCTTGTGCTAAATGTAGGCGACCAAACCATACTACAACTGAGTGCCGTGTAGGTACTAACAAGTGCATGTGGTGCGAAAGCCCCGACCATTCTATTGCTACCTACCCCCGAAGACAGAAAGCTGTGGAAAAGGGAGTTGCAAAGCCTATACCACCCCCACATCAAGGGAATTTATCCTCGAAGCCCCCAATGATAGGACGAGCCTATATAATGAGCAAAAAGGAAGCTACAGTTTCTAGTACGGTTGCACTGGAACTCTCTTTTTAAATTCAAAACCATTCTGTGTTTTATTTGACTCGGGAACAACTCATTCATTTATATCCACTTAAGTTGCATTACAATTGAATCTGAAACAGAATAAGGAGTGGGCGAACTATAGAATTAGCTTGCCAAATGGGCAAGCAATAAAATGTCTTGTCCTTTATAAACATGTTTCTATTGTAATAGCTGAGCATGAGTTCCCTGGGGACTTGATACAATTTGACATGTCAGAATTTGATATAATCTTGGGAATGGACTGGTTGGCTGTTTATGGGGCAAACATGGACTATAAGGACCTTAAGGTCACTTTAAGGGGTGCGTAGGATTTTTGTGCTATGCCACTGAGGCTAAGGAAGAGGAGGTGAAGATAAAAAATATTCCTATAGTTTGTGAATTTCCTGATGTCTTCCTTGAGGAGTTACCGGGCCTCCCTCCTCAACGGGAAATTGACTTTGAGATTGAGTTAATTCCTGGTGCATAACCCATCTCAAAAGCCCCATATAGGATGGCACCAACTAGACTCAAGGAGTTGAAAACCCAATAGGACGAGCTAGTGCAAAAAGGATTTATCAGGCCAAGTGTTTCTCCATAAGGAGCTCCAGCGTTGTTTATGAAGAAAAAGGATGGGACCTTAAGATTGTGCATAGATTATCGAGAGTTAAATAAAATAATCATTAAGAATAAGTATCCTTTGCCTCGGATAGATGATCTATTTGATCAATTATAAGGGACTGGGGTATTTTCAAAGATTGATTTGAGGTCTGGCTATCACCAGCTTAAAATTAAGCCGAAGGATATTCCCAAAACGGCCTTCAGCGCTAGATATGGCCACTATGAGTTTACTGTGATGCCTTTTGGGCTAACAAATGTTCCTGCCGCATTCATGGATCTCATGAATAAAGTTTTCAAACCTTATTTGGATAAATTTGTGGTGGTTTTTATATATGACATTCTGATATACTCCAAGGACAAGGAGGAACATGCGAATCATTTGAGGACTGTGCTACAAACCTTAAGGGAACATCACTTGTATGCCAAACTGAAAAAGTTTGAGTTTTGGCTAATCGAAGTGACATTCTTGGGGCATGTAATTACTAAGGAGGGAATCAAAGTTGACCCTCAGAAGACAAATGTGGTGATTGAAT
The DNA here is from genome assembly GCA_029747015.1 of Carnegiea gigantea. Taxonomy (NCBI): domain Eukaryota; kingdom Viridiplantae; phylum Streptophyta; class Magnoliopsida; order Caryophyllales; family Cactaceae; genus Carnegiea; species Carnegiea gigantea. The sequence goes on from JAKOGI010000422.1 coordinate 233,247, forward strand.
GGTCTAGGCCCACTCATGTGACAGAAGTAAGAAGTTTTCTGGGTTTAGCAGGATACTATAGAAGATTTGTGAAAGATTTCTCGAGGACTGCATCTCCACTCACCAACCTATTGAAGAGAACCACTAACTTCGAGTGGTCAGACAAATCTGAAGAGGCATTTCAAGAACTAAAGGGACGCTTAACAACAGCGCCTATCCTTACCTTGCCTGAAGAAGGAAAAGGGTACACTATTTATAGTGATGCTTCTAAGAATGGGTTAGGTTGTGTCTTAATGCAGGGCGACAAGGTAATAGCCTACGCCTCTAGGCAACTCAAACCTTATGAGAAGAACTGTCCCACTCATGATTTAGAATTAGCTGCGATAGTTTTTGCCTTAAAAATCTGGCGACACTGCTTGTATAGAGTGTCGTACAAGATTTACACTGATCACCAAAGCCTAAAGTATATCTTTACTCAGAAAGAGATTAATTTAAGGCAACAACAATGGTTGGAGTCGCTAAAGGATTATGACTTGCAAATTCAATATTATCCCGGGAAGGCGAATGTTGTGGCTGATGCGATCAGTAGGAAGACCCAACATGGGTTAAACACGATGATAAATACCCAACCTAGCTTATTAAGGGACCTTAAAACCATGGGTATAGAGTTTGTGCTACTGGGAAACACAAATGGGCTATTAACAACACTCGAGGTACAACCATCTATAATAGAAGAAATTAAGGCAAGTCAAAAGGATGATGCAAAGCTCGAAAAGCTCAGGTGCAATGTTGCACAGGGAAAATTGCCTGGTTTTGTAATACATGAAGATGGAACCTTGAGATTTCAGAACAGACTGTGCGTGCCCAATAAAGAGGAGTTGAAGAGAAGGATTTTAGAGGAAGCCCATAACACTCGATACTCAGTACACCCAGGGGGAACAAAAATGTATAGGGATCTGAGACAATTTTTCTGGTGGGAAAACATGAAGAGAGATATTGCAGAGTATGTAGATAAGTGTCTGATGTATCAAAAGGTGAAAGCTGAACACCAGCGCCCTGCGGGCAAATTGAGGCCTTTAGAAATTCCTACCTGGAAATAGGATTCAATTTCAATGGATTTTATTATGGGGCTGCCCTTCTCTGCTTCAAAGAAGAATGCTATTTGGGTCATTGTGGACAGACTCACCAAATCTGCCCATTTTATACCAATTCATGACACTTGGGGCGTAGAGAGACTAGCACAGCTATATGTCAAAGAAATAGTTTGACTGCATAGCATACCAAAGGATATAGTGTCGGATCGCGACCAGAGGTTTCAGGCTCGATTTTAGCAAGCCTTGCAAAAGGCTTTTGGCACCAAGTTGAATTTTAGCAGCTCATACCATCCTGAGACCACCAGAAAAACTGAGAGGGTAAATCAAATCCTAGAAGATATGCTTAGGGCATGTGTGCTTGACTTCCAAGGAAAGTGGGAAGACTATCTACCATTGGTGGAGTTCTCCTACAATAATAGTTATCAATCCACCATTAAAATGGCCCCTTTTGAAGCACTATATGGGAGAAAATACAGAACTCCATTGTGTTAGAGTGAGCTTGATGAGGCATTAACTTTAGGGCCTGAGTTGATTCAAGAAACTACTGAAATGATAAGGAAAATTCAAGAAAATATCAAAGCAGCTCAAAACAGACAGAAAAGTTATGCAGACAGAAAGAGAAGACCATTAGAGTTTCAAGGGAGATAAGGTATTTTCAAAGGTGTCCCCAGTTAAAGGAGTCAAGAGATTCAACCTCACGGGCAAACTAAGCCCTAGGTACATCGGGCCTTATGAAATTATCGAGAAATTAAACCCGATGACTTACAGATTGGATTTGCCCATAGAACTTGAGCACATGCACAATGTTTTTCACATTTCACAGCTCTGAAAATATGTTCCAGATCCGAATCATATCATCATAACGGAGCCAGCGGAAATTGCTGAGAACCTAATGTACGAGGAGCATCCCGTACAAATATTAGACTATAGGGTTAAGCAACTTCAAAGTAAAAGCATTTCTCTGGTTAAGGTTCTGTGGGCCAACCATAACTCTTCTGAGGCTACATGGAAAACTGAGGAGGACATGAGAAGCAAGTATTCATATCTATTTGAGGTACGGACAATGTTTCTTTCAAACTGCAGGTTTCGAGGACAAAACTTCTTTTAAGGGGGGAAGGCTGTAACGGTCCGAACCTAAAAGTTCTTGTTAATTACTTCAAACTACTCTAAATGCAAATTAATTAAGTTGGGCGCCACATTTCAACTTATCATTTTATGTATATGTATTTATAACATGTATCGCAGATTGAAACGATGACATGACCTCTAAATGAACCTTGTAATGTTCTTTAAATAATTCCTTCAAGTTCTAATAAATATTTGAATGCCCGCATAATAATAAAAATAAATAAATAAATAAATAAAGTAAATAAAAGAGCCTAAGTGTTAAAGAATTAATTTGTGAGGTAATGATAATAAGTATAAATGAACGAATATAGTGTCTCCCAGAATTTATATTTAAAGGATGTAAAATTTAGATGTATTAATTCTAGCTAAAATTACTACTTTAATTATACATAAATATAATATCTAAAAATGCCTATATGTATATAATTAAAATACAAGGGAAGTGGATAAATATAAGAAAAATCTAGAACTAGGGTTATGCGTCATCAAATGAAAGGGGTAAAAAGAAAAAAAAGGAAAAAAAAGATAATTAGAAATAGCCTCAACTAATAAATCTACTAAACTAAATAAATCAAACAAAATTAACCAAAAAAAAACCAAAACCAAAACTCAAACACCCCCTTGCTTCTCTGGGAACCCGACGCCCCCTCCCCTGTTTCGCTACCTACTCTGCCATGACCACTGCCGTCTACCAGCCGTTCCTCATCACCGGAAACCACCGCCACCGCTCCCCCGACTGCCGGTCGTCCCAGTGCCATCGGTTTCCACCGGTTTACGCCCATCCTTGAGTGTATTCAAATGATTGGGAGGTGAAACCCTAACTCCCACTTAATTGAATTTTGATCTTTTATGCTAGAATTTGGATAGTTAAATGGTGTAAATATCATTAGTGGGTATTTATTGGCAAGTTTCTTGAATTATTTTGGATGATTGGATTGAGTTGCAAATTGAGGAAGGTGATGAGTGAGGGTTGAATGAGATGCTTGAATTTTAGTTAAATTATGGTGATGTGATGATATTTAGATTAATTCCATGAAAAATTGAAGGCAATTTGTGGATTATATATATGGGATATGCTTGTTATGTTTTAGTCATAGGTTGGCGATTAGGGTTGTGAACGTGAAGGAATAGGATGATAGTGGTGAGTGAGAGTTTGCAAATCATGTTGCATATTAGTTGTTTATGGTGATGATGAGGTTAGTTTTGGTGCCTATTGGAATGAGATTGAAGTAGAATAAATGTTGGGTGAATGAGTTATGACCATGAATGTTGAGAATTTAGAGTTATGGCTTGAATGATATGGAAGTTAATTATATAGATTATTAGTGTCTAAGTGAGTATTTAAGCGAACTAATTGGTGATTTAGATGAGAAATCTATGTATATATATGAGGTTAATCAATGTTATGTCTTGACCACGGCTAAACAATTAAAGGTTATGAATTAAATTGATTTTGGGTTATTTGGTTATTTGAGCAAAGTATAATGAATGTTGAATAAAGCTAATGAGAATTAGGTGATTGAAGTTTGGGTGTGCATGTATCATAAATGGGTGAGTGAGGCCAAGGTTGTGGATTATTTGACTAATCACAATTGCATGATTGGGACTCAATTTAAACCTGAACCCAAGTTCATAAAGTCGCCTTAAAATGCACCATAAACCAAGGTTTAATGGTTAGAAAATGCTAGCAATGATTCGTTAAAGAGGAAAACAATAGCTGTACAAATATCTTTAATAACCAATAATACCAAAAAAATAATCGCAGTTCTAATGATCATAATAATAGTAACAATGATAATGATAATGTTAACCATATTAATGATCGTTGACGTCATTAATAACGAACTCAAGATAAATCATACTATTATGTCATTATTATCTGCGTTAAAAGATCATTAGTAGTGGGAGGAACAGGAACAAAAACAAAATAAAATGGAATCCAATTGAATCAATAATAGTGGCTACATTCATGACAGAAAAAGAATTCAAGAGGATTTAAATCATGTAATAAACCAAGAAATTTAATAAAACTTCCAAACCTCTTACTAATCAAGGAAATAACGTATTTGAAACAGAAATAAGGCCACTGCTGTCGCTTCATGCTGTCAGCAAGCAATTTTCAATAAGACGGAGAGAGATGTTCAAAGACCAGGTACGTACATTGCCTGTGCTCTTTGAAAACTCACATATTTTTCAAATCATGCAAAATCAATATGATAATCATATAATGAATCATTTTATGCAATGTTTTGTCGCATAATCAAGTGGCCCCATCAATTATCAATCATCAGGGCTTATGCCCTTCCATTTGCCCGCACGACTAACACTCAGGCTTTCCGATCGGCCTGGGAGGTGTGCACCTATCTCAAGATCGTTACAGACGTCAACAAGGGGTCCATTTCCAGATAATAACTAGCAAATCAATTTTAATTATACATTCTCTCCCTCCTGTTTGCAAAACAAAATGTTTTGAAATGCGAGCGCCCAATTAATTTAATTCAAAGCTTGTTTTACAGTATAGGAATGTGCGTGCTGAGCTTCGGCTCATATTTTGAATGTTTTTATGTTTTTTGTTTTAAGTAAGGGGTCAGCGGATAGTCATCCTGGCAAGCCAAAGAATAGCGAGAAGTGAAGTAGAGTTCAAGTTCTTTTTGTTGGAGTTTCGCTAGCCAAGAGCTCACAGTGATTCATAGGCTGGCACCTTAAGTATCTAAGGGTTGTCTATTCTTTTGAACATCGCTAATTACTAGTAAATTGTAATCGTATGTTGAGTTTACAGGTGCATCACAACTTGTATAAATGGTTGAACATATGTTATTTCAATTTTATCGTAAGTCGGGTGATTAAACGGGCAATACAATGATAGCCATAGTTTCAGTTAGCATTGTTCCATTACAGAACGGCGGTAATGCCTCCAGCCAAAAGAATTCCACTGCTAATTAATAATTTATGAGTAATTAGGTTAGACTAATCGGGCATTAGGAATTGGGGGCGTTACAATCGGCACCATCATCTCCAGCCACCGCACTGTTGTTCACTGCCAGCATAGTACGCTAACTTGCATCATCTTCACCGTCCACGTATGTCTAGATCGACGACAGAAATTGAAGGCCTTGGGTATAAATTGAAAGTTGCAGCGTGAAAAGGTATTATTCTAAGTGGTTTCAGTTTTAGTTTTTAAGGCTTTATTTTTAGGGTTTAGTTTGGTAATTTCATATTTAGATTAGGATTTTAGAATTTTAGGGTTTAATTTCTATTCATTTTCTTTGCTTTTTTAATTCGAGATCTGTTCTACTTTCATGGATTCGGTTGTAATTGTGTTATTTTAAGCGTATTTGATAGTTGTAGCTTGGTCTTTCTTAGTCTTGATTGATTTCAAAATCCCCCTCCCTTGTTCTTCGTTCTAGTTGGAGCATCATTAATGGCGCCTCCACCATTGTTGGTGAGCTTTGAAGCTCAGTTCTGGGTGTTGGAAATGTTGAAAGATGAGCTTAGATGATTCCCAGTGGTTTGCCCTGAACTCCTCTTCTGCTTGGTTTCAATTCAAGCTTTAGTTCGATTCTGCATTTTCTGTTCCCAATTTATGCTTTCACTTGATGCGATTAATCCTTTCCCCAAACCCTCATATCCTCCTCATTGAACTGCCTTTCATTTGCTCTGTTCAAATCTGGGAAGTTCTGATTCAATGAAATAAGTGCTTGACATTTGCAATTTCGTGTTATGGCTGATGATGTTTAGTTTTATTTGCAACCTTGATGGTATTTGTTTCATTATGAAGGATTATGAATCATGTGTGGTCACTAGATTATGTTGGTAACTATGTTTAGGATTAGATTACTCCAATGTGGTCGAGTTTGGCTTTGCTATAGTTAGATACTATTAGAGTCTGTGAATAATTAGGGATTATTTAGAATTTGATTCGTTTTATTTGTTTACTGTTTAATTAGACAAGAATGATGCTAAATTAGTTATTTTTGCATTCAATGACCTTGATCTCATCTTCGTCCCTGAGGAGATAACCCTCAAGTACTACGACGATAGTCGTACACTTGCGGCATTATTTTTTCACTCAGAATTTTCGTAGATATGTATATAAATACATATATATATATATATATATATATATATATATATATATATATATAATATATATATATATATATATATGTACGTATGTATGTATGTATGTATGTGTGTGTGTGTGCGCGTGTGTGTGTGTGTGTAATTAATGAAAAATTATATGGGGTTAGTTCTAAATTTAGTAAGAAAGTAAATTACAAATAAAAGTATACAACTCATCTCTAACCCTATGTCAAATACACCGTGCAATTATCCAAAGGATTATGTGTCATTAAGTCAAGTTTTGATCATCTCAATTGGGCTCATGCGATGACAAAATAAGTGGACCAACCTAACGCAAATTATTTATCAATGGTCTCATTTGTCAGCCCCAATATCAAAATATACCTTGAAAAATGAAAAAAAAGAAAGAAAATAACGAAATTTTTATTTAGACCTCGGTGTTGGTTATAACTTCACGTTTGTCATATTTAGAGTTGCTAAATAGAAACAGGTTGGCTCAAGTCAACATTTTTAGTAATCGAATCAATGTTCTTTGATAGCTCGTTAAGTAATCGTATATCAGAATTCAGAGATTTGTCTTTGTGAGACTAAAAACTTTATCTGCATTTGCTCAATGAATCGAAACTAAAAAGTAACGGCAATAGATGAGTATGTGTCAACTAGCATTACATTTATGTGATTATGAATGCTCGTTATTGTAACTCAATACTTGGGATTTAATTGTCCAAAATTCAAAAGAGTCGCATTATTGTGAGATCATATGCAACGATACATTCTTGAATATGATTTTGTAGAATTGAACATGCTATGAAGATGATTTAGTAGTGCGAAATTTTTGATAGTAGTTGCATTGCATTAAGTCATTAAGTGAATCAAATAATAAAATAAGATTGCTAGATAATCCTAATAAGTTTAATAAATTGTTAATTATACTTACCTTTTCTTAATTCCTTTTGTGACAAAATATTTTTTTCTCTTACATTTTTACTGCATATCTATAAAATCAAAAACTTAAAACTATCATCTATTTTATTTTTTCCTCTTAACTTTTTAATTGATTTCATTTGTAAAAATTCCCTCTTAAGTTGTTTTTCTTTTCCCACCCAAATTCAACTAAATGAATTTGAAAAATTCAAAATTCCCTCCAAAAGAGAAAAGACTAAAACCCCAAAAAAAAGTTACTACTTATTTGAGTAAAATTAAGTCGGGTAAGAATCGGATCAGTTTTAAATCGGGTACGGTTCGGTTCGAGCTCATGTTGTCCATTTTCGTTTCACTTAGGGTCGGATCACTACGGATCGCGTTTGAATTGGGTCGGGTTAGTTTGGGTTTCGTTCGGTTTTGGATCGGTTTACTTCGGGTGTTCGGGTCCAAATTGTTCACTCATTTCGGGCGTCGGTTCGGGTATAGATCCGGGTCGTTCGGTTCAGGTTTCGGGTCCCGGGTCAGTCTCGCTATGTCTAATTCAGAGAGAGAAGTTTTGGAAGAATAAAATTACTGCAGCGTTTAATAAAAGAAAGAATGGAAAAAATTTTAAAAATCAAGAAGGATGACACCGGGTTTAGGAGAGAGAAGGAGGAGAAAGAAAAGAAAAATTGTGGAAGAATTGATAATGTATTTTTATTTTAACGAACATTGATATAGTTTTTTAAGAGGAGGGATGAAGAAGCTCACAGAAGAACAAAATGAATAACTCTACGGCGAGCATATTATAAAGCAAATCAGAAGTCTAACAAGTTTATGGCACGCTTGGGATGTCCTTTCTAAAAAAAAAATTCAATTTTTATGGGACGTATTTAATTGAAATAATTTTTGCCCAAGAGAGATTCATAAAAAAATGTCGAATGAAGATAAATTGTCAATTAATTTTTTCAATCGATTTTGCACAAATTTGCTTTGTGCTAGATTCATTGCAAGGCTTTGAAATTGAATTTTCAAGCCGTAATGTTTGAATCTAGTCTACAGGTCTCATACCTGGATAATTAATATTGTCATGTTTGGGACCTCTTTTTCAAAGTCTTGACTAGCGAGAGTTGTGATTCCTGCAATTTGTTTCAAGAACTAGATTAGTCTTAAGAGAGGGCTCCCCCTCAATTTATGCATCAAAATTCAACATTCCAAGTTCTTGACGAATAAAATTAAAACGGTCTTCACTAAGTGGTTTGATGAAAACATCGGCCAACTGAAGATCCATTGGCACAAATTCTAGTGTAATATGTCATTTTTCAACATGGTCTCTAATAAAGTGATGACGTATCTCAATATGTTTGGTGCATGAGTGTTGAACCGGATTTTTCATGATGTTAATGGCACTTTTATTGTTACATTTTATTGGTATTTCTCTGAGATTTATGCCTAAATCACGTAATTGTTGCATAATCCAAAGTAATTGTGCACAACATGCACTAGCGGCAATATATTCAGCTTCTGTCATTGAAAGTGCTATGGAATTTTGTTTCTTAGAATGCCATGAAACTAACAAGTGCCTGATATACTTTTTCTATCTATCTTATATCCTGCATAATATACATCAGTATATCCTACTAAAGAAAGATCTCCCCCTCGAGGATACCATAGTCCTAGATTTTTAGTTCCAACTAGATAACAGAAAATTCTTTTTACACAAGTAAGATGAGATTCTTTAGGGGAAGCTTGAAATCTAGCACATAAGCATACACTAGACATGATGTCAGTGTGACTAGCAGTTAGATAAATCAAGGATCTAATCATTCCTCGATGTACCTTTTCGCTGATAGGTTTGTCATCTTTGTCAAGATCTGTTTTTCGTTCGTAGCCATAGGTGTTCTAGCATGTTTAGCTTGATCCATTTTGTATTTCTTTAGGAGCTCATTAACATATTTACTTTGATTAAGGAAAATTCCATCTTTACACTGTTTGATTTGAAGCCCTGGGAAAAAGATTAATTCTCCCATCATGTTCTTTTCAAATTCTTCGCTCATAAGATTTGAAAATTCTTCACAAAGAGAGTTGTTTGTAACTCCGAAAAGTATATCATCTACATAAATTTGAATAATTATAAAATCATGTTCTTTTGGTTTAGTAAACAAAGTTTTATCAATGTTTTCTCTTTTAAAGCCATGTTCTAAGAGTAACTTACTTAGCCGCTCATACTAGGCTCTAAGAACTTGTTTTAGACCATAAAGAGTCTTTTGAAGTTGGAAGACATGATCAGGAAAGCCTGGATTTTCAAAACCAAGAGGTTATTCCACATAAACCTCTTCTTGTAAGTATCCATTTAGGAAGGCACATTTCACTTCCATTTGATAAAGTTTGATGTTCATGTGTGAGGCAAATGCTAATAGTATGTGTATGGCTTCTAATCGTGTAATAGGGGCAAAAGTTTCATCAAAATCAATACCTTCTTCGTTATATCCTTTAGCCACTAATCTTGCTATGTTCCTTATCACATTTCCAGTTTCATCTAATTTGTTTCTAAAGATCCATTTTGTTCCTATTATCGGGTAGTCTTTTGATTGAGTTGTAAGTGTCCATACTTGATTTCTTTCAAATTGATCTAACTCATCTTGCATAGCATTTATTCAATTCAAGTCGCTTAGTGCTTCTAGGTGATTCTTTGGTTCTATGTGTGATACGAAAGCAAAGAATGCACAAAAATTATGTAAGGATGAGCCAGTTCTTACCCTTATAGATATATCTATCAAGAGGTTGTCCATTGGGTGAGACAACTTAAAATTAAAGTGTCTTTGAGTTACCTCTAGTTGTGGCACATCAGGTGGAGAGTTTTCCTCATTTGTAAGCCCCATTTCTTCTTGTAGATTTAGGATAGGATGTGGTTCTTGTGGTGTAACACCCCAGCCCCCATATCCCTTCATTAACTGCTTCAATAAGTATTCAGGCAATGGGAAGCACTACGCAGCTAGGGTGTTACCACCGTCCCTTAGGGGGAAGGCTATTTCTAAGAACTAAAAGTGACTGGAAGGGAGCTCACAGGGCATATTACGACGATAAGCTTAAGCTTAACTTATCACTGTATTATTACACGCTAAGTCACACAATGTTTACTTAATCCAAAATGAATTTACATCCGATGTAACATTTATCAGTAACCTGAAAGCAACACCTCCGCAAAATATTTAACCAGATTAGGGAAATTAACATCCGCTGCCAGGCCCACATCTTTTGGGCGCTTAGCTTTCTTGGGTTTTCGCTTGATTGTTGATTGTTTCTCTTTCCCCAAAAAAATTTAAAACACTAAAACCATACAAAATGAGCGATTACTCAATCCGTTATCCTTGTACAGTTAACGGGTCTTTGCACGAGGCAGTGAGCGCGCGCGCATCGTTAAAACTATGTTTACAAATATCCTCTGAGAAGCATTTTACTAAATAAACGGTTAGTCATTAACTACTCGACCAGGATTAGGACCTTACGTCTATGAATAGGAGTCATGGCAATAAAAATGAACTATGAATTTCCCGTTTAACGGGATGGGCCCAATAATGAATTTTGCTAGCAGATACTTATAAACGATGAACATGACTTATTAAACAATGAACACTGAAATGGTCCTAAAGGTTCCAATAGCCGAATAAAATTTTGCTAACATTAAATAACGTAAATTTAACGTCTCTGAAGGGTACAAGTAATAACATACCTGGAAAAGACCTAATTTCTCCTTTTTCTTTTCTTTTTGTTGAGTCGATTCAAATCCTTTGTCCAGGATCATTTATTTAAGTGAGTCTTCAGTCCTTAACATCAATATGTTTTAAAATGTAATGTTTAACAAGAAATGATTAATGTTATAGGCTCTGACTCGGAAAGGCCTTATGGTTCTTTTTCTTTTTGTCGGTCTACGAAGAATAATCGCAATATTCTCCGTATTTATTTTGGCCTCGTTCTTGCCATGTCCAACTTAGTTTGACATTACTAACCATCCTTAGATACTTAATTGACTCGACTAAACCTCATTTATATAGATTTTCAGGAAATCACAATTTTTAATCTCCTCTCTTTTCCACTTACTTGTACCAATTTTGACTCCATAGCCTCCAGTCATCTAAAATCTATCAACTCTATTCCCATCTCATCTAAACAATCGAACTCCAATATCTTTCAAACAATTTAAATCCAACTCCATTCACACAACTAATTTCAACATCATTTAAATAATACAAATCCAACTTCATTAAACAAATTAACTCCAACATTAGTCAAATAATGTACATCTAACTTCACTCACGTAATTACCCAACTTGCTCAATTTATTAGCACAAATAAAACATTATTCAAATAACCTAACTCTACACCACTCCATTTTAACATCATTTAGACAACCTAAGTCCACACAACTCCATTTTAACATTATTCAACAACAACAACAACTCCCAGTGTGGGTCCCGCTTTCGTGGGGTCTGGGGAGATCCAGTTATAGGCAACCTTACCTCTACCGGTATTCCTACCTATAGAGAGGTTGATTCCTTAAGACCCACAAAACAGTTTTTTGAAAAAGGTTTAAGGGAAAACGATTGCAAACCAATTACCAAGGGGGGAAAAGGGGCCGGAGAGCAAATAAACAAGAAGCAGAGACATACCTCAACAAACCAGGGGCGCTAGATGCCGTCACATCCCAGAAAAGCATGACCTGCAGACAAACACACCAAAGCCCAACCCGCCCCACCCCACCGAAGCTACTGCCACCTACGAAACCGATCCCCGACAATCAGAGACCTTAATCCTGTCCCGCCACAACCTCCTATCCTGAACCATGTCCTCCGTCAGACCGGCAACTCTCAGGTCCTCTCTAACCACTTCTTCTAGGCTCTTCTTCGATCTACCCCTCCCTCTCTTTCCACCGAGGGGGTGATCATCTCGCACCTCCGCACTGGGGCGGCCACACCTCTCCTCTTTACATGGCCGAACCATCTGAGCCTCGATTCCCTCATCTTCTTCTCTATGGGGGCCACTTCAGCGAAGCTCCTGATTACTCCATTCCTAATTCTGTCCAATCTCGTAAAACCACATATCCACCTGACCATTCTCAACTCAGTTACCATCAACCTTTGGACCTGCGTCTTTTTTAGAGGCCAACACTCTGATCCATAGAGAACGGCTGGTCTAACTACCATCCAATAGACTTTGCCTTTCAATCCTAGGGGTACTCTCTTGTCACACAGTACCCCTGATGCTGACTTCCACTTTTCCCAACCCCCTCTTATCCACTGACTAATATCCTCGTCAATGTCCCCATTCTGCTGGATGATTGAGCCTAGATACTTAAATTTAGCGACCTTTGGTATCACCCTCCCATCCAGTATGATTTCTCCCTCTTCTATCCTTCCACTAAAACAACAATAGAGGTATTCCGTTTTTGATCTACTTAATCGAAAACCCCTAGCTTCCAGCGTATGCCTCCAACTCTCCAACCTGCATTCACCCCCGGCCTGGTCACATCGATAAGAACGATGTTATCTGCAAATAACATGGACCAAGGCACCTCGTCCTGGATTCCTCTAGTGAGTTCATCCAAAACTAAAGTGAAAAGAAACGGGCTTAAGGCGGAGCCCTGATGCAGGCCCATACTAACAGCGAAGTCATTGGAGACCCCTCCCGGTGTCCTAACACGCGTCCGCCCTCCCTCGTACATATCCTTGACTACACGGATGTACGCGGGCGACACCCTTTTCTCTTCCAAACACCTCCACAATACCTCCCTCGGGACTCTATCATACGCTTTCTCCAGGTCAATGAACACCATATAAAGATCCATCTTTCTATCCCTGAACAAGCCCATCGGCCCTCTGAAGAGGTAGATCGCCTCAATGGTTGACCTACCTGGCATGAAACCAAATTGGTTCTCTGAAATCTTTACAACCTCTCGTAACCTTCTCTCAATCACCCTCTTCCATAGCTTCATAGTGTGACTGAGCAGCTTGATGCCCCTAAAGTTATTACAAACTTGAATATCCCCTTTGTTTTTGTACAGTGGGATGACTGTGCTGGCCCTCCACTCTCTGGGCATCTTGACGGTTCTGAAAATAACATTGAACAGCTCCGTGAGCCACTCTAGACCTACCTCCCCCATAAACTTCCAAACTTCCACTGGTATCTGATCTGGGCCCACTGCCTTCTCATTCGCCATCTTCTTCAAGGCCTCCCTAATCTCCTCCTTTACTATATGGTCGCCCGCTTGCTGGTCGCTACACTCTCCGCCCCTACTACAGTCGTCTCGCACTCCTTCCCCATTTAGGAGTTTAGCAAAGAACCTTTGCCATCTCTCCCTAATTTCAACATCCTCAGTCAACACCTTACCTTCTTCATCCTTGATGCACCTTACCACTCCCAAATCCCTAGTCTTCCTTTCTCTCGCCCTAGCCAGTTTGAAAACCTCCTTCTCCCCTTCCTTCGTCCCCAATCTATGGTACAGTCTATCAAAAGCCTGGCTCTTTGCTATTGCCACCACTTTTCTGGCTACCTTCTTAGCTGCCTTGTATCCAATCTTCTTTTGCTCCCTCTCTTCCTCTGAACTGCTGCTCATGAACTCCGCGAAAGCCTTTTTTTTTCCTTGACTTTCTCCTTTACCTCTTCATTCCACCATCAGGCGCCCTCCATCCTGTTCCCGCCTCCCCTGGAAAGACCTAGGGTTTTCTTAGCCGACCTTCGGATGCAATCCGCCACAGCCTCCCACATTGAATCGGCGTCTCCTGCCCTCCTCTAAGCTCCCTCCTCGGCTATTCTTTCTGCTACTAACCCCGCCTTCTCTTCGTGAGGGTCCACCACTTAATTCTGGGTTCTCCGGCTCTCCTCTTCGTCCTCCTAGGATACTTGAACTCTACATCTAAAACTAGCAACCTGTGTTGAATTCCCAAAAACTCGCTAGGAATCACTTTGCAGTCCTTACACGATCTCCGATTTTCCTTCCTCGTGAGGAAGTAGTCAATCTAGGTCTTGCAAGAGCTACTCTTGAAGGTCACTAGGTGGTCCTCCTTCTTCTTGAAAAAGGAGTTGGCCACCAACAAATCAAAGGCCACCGCAAAGTCCAGCACAGAGACCCCTCCTGCGTTTCTCTCTCCGAAACCAAAGCCCCCGTGGACCCCATCCTAACCCGCTGCCTCTGCGCCGATATGGCCGTTAAAGTCTCCTCCTATGAATAGTTTCTCGCTCCGAGGGACCTCCTGAGTGACCTCATCTAGATCCTCCCAAAAGAGCTTCTTAGTTTCCTCCGGTAGGCCTACTTAGAGCGCATACACACTCACCACGTTCACGAAAACTGAACCCACCAAAACCTTAATGGCCATAATCCGGTCGCTCTTACGCCTCACTTCGACCACCTGGTCCGCCAAATCCTTCCCAACCAGGATGCCAACTCTATTCTTCGCCTTGGTTGACCCCGAGTACCAAAGCTTGTACCCATCAATCTCTCTAGCTTTAGCCCCAACCCGCTTCGTCTCCTGGACGCATGCTATACTAATCTTACACCTACGCAAAGACTTAACTAATTCTATCGACTTACCCATGAGAGACCCAATATTCCAGGACGCTAGGCGTACCTTCCGCAGCCCTAAATCCCTCCTAACCCCAAAACTCCCCAGAGGACAGGCTGAAACAGCTACATGGCTCGCCACAGACGCAAATGCCTACGAGGCCAGTGAACACCCTAGAGATCTACCAACTAATAATAATAATAATAATAATAATAATAATAATAATAATAATAATAATAATAATAATAATAATAATAACAACACAACGGTAACACTTCAAAGCCTACTATTTGAAAATGCCCTAGTTAGATAAATAAATAAATAAATAGTCACTAAAAGGAGCTTACCAAGTAGGTATATAAAACAAGAAATGCTAAATAAGCAACTATAGTACATACAACTAAGAAAACCCTCAGTAAGAAAAGCTAGAAAACAAGGAGAGCCGGACAAAAGCCTGACAAAAGACACTAGAAGGGGAAACCAACACTCTTAGGAAAAAAAGCAAAATTAGCAAATAAGACACTAGAAGGAAAATTAGCCACAGATGGAGTTCATCCAAGCTGGAAAGAAAAAGGACACGCAGGTAGGGAAGCAAATGGAGAGGGTAGTGCGGGCAAACTCAAGACACAAAAGCGGTAATCCAGCAACAGACTCGCCAAATTCAAGCAACTAGCACCATGAACTGAGGAACTCAAATTCACACAGAGACAAACTCAAATCCAGCAACAGACCCGACACATTCAAGCAACTAGCACCAAGAATAACTAGACCCGACAGCGGCTCTTCATGGTTTGGCAAATGAGGCAAACAAGCTACTGACCCAAATTCCCCACTCAATCAGACCCCCGATGGGAAGCACAAAACAAGTAAACCCCTAAGGCTAACTCAAAATAGCACTGCAAAACTCAAATTATCCAACCACCAAACAAGGAAAAACAGCATACCCAGATAGATTTATTAAGGGAGGAAGATAAACCGAGTACCCAAATGTCGATTTGGGATCTAGCACTGACCCCCTTGCCTTCGAACCTGCCGGAAATAGAGGACCCCTAGCGCAGCAATAGTAAAGAGAGCCCCTGATGAAGTAACGGGAACAGGGCGGCCGAACTTGGGGCAGCCGGAGATAGGGTAGGTTGCCGACGGTCCTTAGTGACCATTCTGAATTGTTCAGTTCTTGCCGACTTGCGCAGAGAGAGACAGAGAGAGAGAGAAAGAGAGAGAGAGAGAGAGAGAGATGATCCATTTTAACATTATTCAAATAGTCTAAATCCATAAAATTCCATTTCAACATCATTTAAACAAACTAAATCCATAAAATTCCATTTCAATCATCATTTAAACAAACTAAATCCATAAAATTCCATTTCAACATTATCTAAACGAACTAAATTCATAAATTCCATTTCAACATCATCTAAACAAACTAAATCCATAAAATTCCATTTCAACATCATTTAAACAAACTAAATCTATAAAATTTCAACAAATCTATGAGCTTGAACCCCATAAAAAAGGAGGAGGAGTGGTTTGGATTTTACCTCCGTGGCTACTGAGTGAGGGTGATGGTGGCTGCAATTGTGGAGGTGAGCGGCAGTGACGATGGCCGGTGCTGTGTTTTTCCGGCGATGGTACGGAGTTTTGGGCGGCATAAGACCCTATTTCTGCTGGGCATATCGGTCCAGAATAGGGAGAAGGAGAAGAGGAAAGGGAGCAAGTGGGTGGGAGGAGAGAGAGGGAGATGGTGGATGGCACAGAAAGAGAAAAAGAAGGGCACCCAGAACCGGCACCAGTGCCTGAGTGGCTGGCCGAAATCAGAGAACAGGGGGGTCGTGGACTGGCTCTTAGCCTCCCAAACTCATACTCCTCTCCCTTCTCTTTTTTTTTTTTTTGGTTTTATTTTCATACCCTTTTGCGTTCAAGACACTTAGCCCTAACTTAGCCTTGTGGTCATTCCTATTTTTGAGACATGTGGCTCCTTCCCATTGGCCTCCTTTATTTATTTATTTTTTTAATTATTAAGAAAATTTCTATGGTTCTGTAATTTTTCGGTATGACTCGGATACACCGTAATTTATTTTATTTCCTTAATCTTATATGTTCGTACTATTATTTGTCGTTTTACAACGGTAAGAAAATTTCGTATTGTCACATATTTATAACACATAGAACATTTCACAGAGAAAATTGCGCAGCTCACTGCTCCGAATAGCTATAATTATCTGCACAATGTCAGATTTGGAATTAATTTAAGCATGATTAACTACTTTGGCACTACATTCTCCCCCCTTAAAGAAAGCTTCATCCTCGAAACTTATGTTGGACGTACCTCTCAAATAAATGTGGATAGTGATGCCTCATTTCATCCTCAGTTTTCCATGTAACCTCCGAGGCTTCATGGTAAGTCTATATGATTTTAACTAATAGTATAGTCTTATTGCGCAATTTTTTATCCTTCGCTCCACTATCTTTACAGGTTGCTCTTTGTAGGTTAACAAATCAGCCTCAATCTCCAAGGGTTCATACCTTATCGCATGTGCTGGATCATGTATATACTTATGAAGTTGAGAAATATGGAACACATCATACACATGTTGTAATTCATGAGGTAGAGCTAAACAATACGCAGCGGGATTGACCTTCTCAATGATATCATATGGTCCAACAAAAAGCGGGCTTAATTTTCCTTTAACATTGAATCTTTTGAGTCCCTTTATATGGGAAACTTTCAGGAACATTTTTTGAACTCTAAAGGCTTTCGTCTTCAGTCCGCATATACTTTCTGCCTATCCTGTGCCTTTCTCATGTTTAGTTGGATAATTTTGACCTTATCTACCATTTCTTGAATCATCTCCAATCCCATAACTAGAATATCATCCAATTCGTTCTAACAAAGGGGCGTTCTACATTTTCTACCATAGAGTGCCTCAAAAGGAGCGATTTTAATGGTAGCTTGAAAACTATTATTATAAGAAAATTCTACTAGAGGGAAATATTCTTCCCATTTCCCCTGAAAATCCAATACACAGGCCCGTAGCATATCCTCAACCACCTGATTTACTCTTTCGATCTGCCCATCCGTCTCAGGTTGGTAGGAGCTGCTAAACTGTAACTTTGTGCCAAAGGCCTTCTACAACACTTTCGAGAACTGAGATTGAAATTTTAAGTCTCTATCTGAGATAATGCCCTCGGGTATACCATGTAACCGCATCACTTCTTTAACATAAATCTGTGCCAACCTGCCTACGTTCCAGGAATCATGTATTGCTACGAAGTGAGCAGATTTGGCAAGTCTATCCACTATTACCTAAATGGCATTCTTCTTTGATGCGGTCAAAGTATTCCCATCATGAACTCCAAGGAAATAGAGTCCCATTTTCATGTGGGAATCTCTAATGGTCTTAATTCTCCCACAGGCCGTTGGTGCTCAGCTTTGACTTTTTGATAAGTGAGACATTTACTCACATACTCAACTATGTATCTTTTCATGTTATTCCACCAGAAGGTCTACTTTAAATCTCTATATATTTTTGCTCCTCCTGGATGAACAGAATATCTGGTATTATGGGCCTCGTCCATTACCCTTTCCTTTAACTCTCCTTCTTCTGGTACACAAATTCAATTCTGAAATTTGATAACTCCATGCTTTTCTTCTACAAATCCCAATGCCTTCCCCTTGCTTAGACTCTCTCTAATCCTTTTTACTTCCTCATCCTTTATTTGTACCTGTTTAATCTCATCTAAAAGAGTGGGTTGAACTACAGGGCTACCTAAGAACAATCCTGGTTCCCAAGGAAATACCAACTCTACACCCATACTTTCCAAATCTCTCAAAATTTCTGGGTGTATTACTTTCAGAACGTTAACACTATCATGTGTCTTCTAGCTTAATGTGCCTGCAACCACATTAGCTTTTCCTGAGTGGTATTGTAGTTGAAGGTCATAATCTTTAAGAAGTTCTAACCATCTACGCTGTCTCAAATTCAATTCTTTTTGAGTGAAGATGTACTTGAGACTCTTATGGTCAGTGAAAATCTTGTAAAGACCATCATAAAGGTAGTGTCTCCAAATCTTTAATGCGAAAACCACCGCTGCTAGTTCCAGTTCATGGGTAGGATAATTTTTCTCATATGGCTTCAGCTGCCTGGAAGCAGAAGCTATAACCTTCCCACCTTGCATCAAGACACATCCTATGCCTTGCTTAGAAGTATCACTATAAATAGTAAAATTTCCTTCGGGAAAGCTAAGACCGGTGCAGTGGTGAGTTTGTGCTTTAGTTCCTAGAAGGCTACTTCACACCTATCATTCCACTCAAATTTTGCAGTCTTGCTTAATAGGTTAATGAGAGGTAAGGCAATTCTTGAAAAATCTTGTACAAATTGCCTGTAGTACCCGGCCATTCCGAGGAAACTTCTAACCTCAGTGATGTTAGTAGGCCTCAGCCATTCAGTAACTGCTTTCACCTTTTGTGGGTCTACCTTAATTCCTTCTTTAGAAATTACGTGCCCTAGAAAGGTCACTTCTACTAACCAGAATTCACATTTGGAGAGCTTACCATAGAGCTTATGCTTCCTGAGGGTTTGTAATATAATCCTTAGATGTTCACTGTGCTCCTGTTCGGTCTTGGAGTAAATTAAAATATCATCGATGAAAACAACCACAAATTTATCCCAATACGGCCTAAATACCCGATTCATCAAATCTATGAAGACCACAGGAGCATTGGTTAACCCAAACGGGCATTACTGTGAATCTGTACTGGCCATAACGTGTCCTAAATGCCGTCTTCGGAATGTCCTCAGGCTTGATTCTCAATTGGTGGTACCCTGACCCAAGATCAATCTTCGAAAAGACTCTCATTCCTTGTAATTGATCAAATAAATCATCAATCCTAGGCAAAGGGTACTTATTCTTTATAGTGATTTTGTTCAGTTCCCTATAGTCTATACACAATCTCAAAGTACCATCCCTTTTCTTCACGAACAGCACTGGCGCTCCCCATGGGCATATGCTTGATCTTATATAACCATTTTGTAACAAATCTTTCAACTGCATATTAAACTCTTTCAACTCAGCTAGAGCCATCCTATATGGGGGTTTTAAGATAAGTCGTGCTTCAGACTCCAATTCTATATCGAAATCATTCTCGCTCCTGGGTGGCAACCCAGGGATTTCTTTTGGGAACACATCTTGGAATTCTTTGACCACTTCAATACCCTCAAGTCTTACTTCTTCCTTCCTATCTTCCATGACACAACATAGGTATGCCACACATCCTTGCCTAACCAATTTTTTCGCTGCCATCAAGAATATCACCGGATATTCAATTTTAGTATTGTCTCCCCAAAAATATATTTTTCATGCCCTTATTCCATTCAGGGACACTCTTTGTTTTTAACAATCAATCTTTGCTCCATGCCTAGACAACCAATCCATTCCTAGGATTAGATCAAATTCCAATAAGTCTAACTGTATTAAGTCACGCTCAAAAATCTCCTAATTTAAATAACTGGGCAATTCTGGTACTTAACGTTACATTTCACAATTCCTCTAGTTTGCATACTTACATCTAAATTTACAATATGCTTATGTGTTTCCATCCCTATCCAGGACGCAGCTTTTGATGAAATAAAAGAATGTGTAGTTTCGGAATCAAATAGAATAACAAAAGGTGTTGAATTGAAAGTAAGCGTACTAGTTATAACAGTTCCTGAATCATCAGCTTGCTTTTTGTTAATCACATACACTCTGCCCTCTTGACGGCCAGTCGTAGGAGCAGTGCTCTTACTTTGTTTAGAAGTTTGAGCGCAATCCTTACCCGGTGAGGTAGGCCTGATAGAACAGTTGGCAATCAAATGGTTCGGGTCTCGACACCAAAAATAGCGATCCATCCCCACCCTACATTCCAAGTGTTGTGGTTCGTACGACCATATTTAGTGCAATGTTTTCCAGTAGGGACTGAGCCCTGAGGTCTTAGTTTTGTGGGGGTAGGTTTCTTGCTTGGAATCCTCCAGCCTGCGTACCTTTGTCATCCCGTCTTTTCCTAGGATTGACTGGATTGGTCATCCGTAACTCAGTTTTTACCGCTCAATTTCAGTGGCACATTCATAAAGTTCTTGACTAGCGTGTACATGCTGTCCCGCTAATTGTTTCCTAATGTAAGGTGTTAGGCCTTCCTCAAATCTTAACATCCAACATCCTCATTCTCTCTGTGGCCAAATATTCAAATGCAAACCTCAAGAGTTCAGCAAAACGGTTGGCATACTCCATCACTGATAAATTACCATGTCGCAGGGTTAAAAATTCCTTTTGCTTTTGCTTTGTAAATGCATTGGGTAGAACTTGGCGCGTAATTTGCTTTTGTAAATGCATTGGATAAAACTTGGCACGTAATGCCTTGCTAAACTGATTCCAAGTGGACTCAGAGTTTTGAAGGTTGGGCTTAACCACTCTCCACCAAATGTCAGCCTATCCTGTAACATAAAAAGCTCCAATGCTTATGTGTCCATTATCAGGAACTTCCACCACATCAAATATCTTCTCCATTTGTATGATCCTTTTTTCAAGTAATAATGGATCTTCCTTACCATCATATGTTCTTGGATTTCATTTCGCAACTCGATCAAAGCACTTATTTTCTTGTTCACCCTTTCCAGATCCCGACCCCTTAAGTTTCTTTGTTACCTCGGCTACAATCTTAGCCATTAGTTCTGGATCTAAATCATCTAATAGTCTCTTTTCGCCTTCAACATTTTCAAGCATTGAAGGTCAGCTTTCTGGCTTCTTTAAGGGGTGACTGCCTTGGTATTCTGATTGACAGAGTAAGCTGGCACATCTTCCTCAATATTCACTCGCAAATCATTCTGCAGAACATTCTTGTTTGGATTCGCCATTCTGTTACATATATATACAAACATATTAGCTCTCAATGATTCATTTCCTCGCAGTTATGCTCTTATGCTTTCTCGTTATCAATATTAATGTCCAACTCTTCTTGTTTTATCCTTGGTGGTTCTTAATTTGCCCGTGCTAGCCCAACAGGTGTCTCCAACCATACCATTACATTTCATCATTCCGCTTTTCCTTTTTTCATTAGTAATTTCATCGGCCTATAATTTGAAAATTTCTATACTCATATACATAAAACTTGCATTCTTTATTAGATTATAACTACAACACAAGTTATATACATATAAACACTACCAACACATATTACAGGAGTCCACCGAAAGTATGATCTTCAAGGTGGCTACAAAAAGAACCCGCTTCCATTGCAAAATACGTGTGGAAGGTTAGGTTAGCACTACACTAACCTTACAACCAAAGATACTGCCCCCTACTAGGATTAGTTTCTAGCTGACTATCTTACATACTGACATTTTTACAGAACTACTAACAGTTTCATTATTTCAACTACCTCCTGCACCTCGCTACCTTCCTTGCTTTCTTTTCTGGTTCCACCCTCTTAGTTAGTAATCTGGGTCACTACTGTTAGTAGTCTCCAACCCTAAACTCCAAGAATCCTCATCAAAAATTATCTCTATGACCTCTAAGGATTTAGAGATATCGACCATGTTCACCACACTATCTGAGTTACTAGAACCATTGCCATTTTCCCCTCCCCAGATGTCATGTCCATCATCCCCTGCCCAGATATCTAATATGTCAGTGTCATAGCCCTCATCATCGATCCGGGGTTCGGGGGCAAGTGGCGGTGGGGGAGGCGAATTTCCTCCCTGGGGAGGTCTTGGGACTGGTGGAGGATCTTGTGGGTTCTCGGGAGGCACTTCATCCGGGGGCCCATGTCCTGCCATCTATCATTAACACAAAACACTTATTAATTTCCATAATACGTATATAATATATATATATATATATATATATATATATATATATAATGAGCGTCCCCACATGACGAAACATACCTGCCTATATTTATTTTACCATAATTCACATCCATATGTTATCCTTAAAATTTAAAATCATATTCCTTGCTCAAGCGACTATACTATTACTAACCTCACGTCCCCTCTCTATACATACTTAGGGCACCTTAACAAGATAACGACAATGACTAATCAAGCTAATGCCCACAACCGTGCTCTGATACCACTTCTGCTATACCCCAGCCCCCATATCCCTTCATTAACCACTTTAATAAGTATTAAGGCAATGGGAAGCACTACACAGGTAGGGCGTTACCGCTGTCCCTTAAGGACAAGGCTATTTATGAGAACTAAAAGTGATTGGAAGGTAGCTCACATGGCATATTATGACAATGAGCTCAAGTTTAACTTATTACCGTATTATTACAAGCTAAGTCACACAATGTTTACTTAATCCAAAATGAATTTACATTCAATGCAACATTTATTAGTAACCTAAAAGCAACACCTCTGTAAAATATTTAACCAGATCAGGGAAATTAACATCCGTTGCCCAGGCCCACATCTTCTGGGCCTTTAGCTTCCTTAGGTTTCTGCTTGATTGTAGATTGTTTCTCTTTCCCTAAAACAATTTAAAACACCAAAATCATACAAAATGAGCGATTACTCAATACGTTATCCTTTTACAGTTAAACGGGTCTTTACAGGAGTCAGTGAGCGCGCGCACAACGTTAAAACTATGTTTACAAGTATCCTTTGAGAAGCATTTGACTAAATAAACAGTTAGTCATTAATTCCTCTTCCTGGATTAGGACCCTACGTCTATGAATAGCAGCCATCGTAATAAAAAGGAATTATGAATTTCTCGTTTAACGGGATGGGCCGAACAATGAATTCTGCTAGCAGATACTTATCAACGATGAACATGGCTTATTAAACAATGAACACTGAGATGGTCCTAGAAGTTCCAATGGCCGAATAAAATTTTGCTAACATTAAATAACGTAAATTTGACGTCTCTGAAGGGCACAAGCAATAACATACCTGGAAAAGACCTCATTTCTCCTTTTCTTTTCTTTTTCCCGAGTCGATTCAAATCCTTTGTCCAGGATCACTTATTTAAGTGAATCTTCAGTCCTTAACATCAATATGTTTTAAAATGTTATGATTAACAAGAAATTATTAATGTTACAGGCTCTGACTCGGAAAGGCCTTATGGTTCTTTTCTTTTCGTCGGTTTATGAAGAATAATCGCAATATTCTCCGTATTTATTTTGGTCTCGTTCTTTCCACGTCCAACTTAGTTTGACATTACTAACCATCCTTAGATACTTAATTGACTCAACTAAACCTCATTTATATAGATTTTCAGGAAATCACAATTTTTAATCTCTTCTCTTTTCCACTTACTTGTACCAATTTTGACTCCATAGCCTCCAATCATCTAAGATCTATCAACTTCATTCCCATCTCATCTAAACAATCTAACTCCAATATCTTTCAAACAATTTAAATCCAACTCCATTCACACAACTAATTTCAACACCATTTAAATAATACAAATCCAACTTCATTCAACAAATTAACTCCAACATCATTCAAGTAATGTATATCTAACTTCATTTACATAATTACCCAACTTGCTCAATTTATTAGTACAAATAAAACATTATTCAAATAACCTAACTTCGCACCACTCCATTTTAACATCATTTAGACACCCTAAGTCCACACAACTCCATTTTAACATAATTCAAATAGTCTAAATCCATAAAATTCCATTTCAACATCATTTAAACAAACTAAATCCATAAAATTTCATTTCAATCATCATTTAAACAAACTAAATCCATAAAATTCCATTTCGACATCATTTAAACAAACTAAATCCATAAAATTCCATTTCAACATCATTTAAACAAACTAAATCCATAAAATTCCAACAAATTTATAAGCTCAAACCCCATAAAAAAGGAGCAAGAGTGGTTTGGATTTTACCTCGGTAGCTACTGAGTGAGGGTGGTGGTGGCTGCAATTGTGGAGGTGACCGGCAGTGGTGGTGGCCGGTGCTCTATTTTTCCGATAGTGGCATGGAGTTTTGGGCGGCACAAGGCCCTGTTTCTGTCGGGCATACTGGTCCAAAACAGGGAGAAGGAGAAGGAGAAAGGGAGCGAGTGGGTGGGAGGAGAGAAAGGGAGATGGTGGGTGTCACGGAGAGAGAAAAAGATGGGCAACCGAAACCGGCACTAGCGCCTGAGTGGGTGGCCGGAATCAGAGAATAGAGGGGGGGTCGTGGACTGGCTCTCGGCCGCCCAGACTCATACTCCTCTCCTTTCTCTTTTTTTTTTGGTTTTATTTTTATACCCTTTTGCTTTGAAGTCACTTGGCCCTAACTCAACCTTGTGATCATTCTTATTTTTGAGACATGTGGCTCCCTCCCATTGGCCTCCTTTATTTTTTTTAATTATTAAGAAAATTTTTATGGCTCGGTAATTTTTCGGTATGACTTAGATACACCGTAATTTATTTTATTTTCTTAAACTTATATATTCATACTATTATTTGTCGTTTTACAACTGTGAGAAAATTTCGTATTGTCACATATTTATAACACATGAAACATTTCACAAAGAAAATTGTGCGGCTCACTGCTCGAATAACTATAATTATCTGCATAATGTCAGATTTGGAATTAATTTAAGCATGATTAACTAGTGGGGCATTATATGTGGGTGCTCATTGACAGGATCTACCTCTTTTGACGCTTCTTCTTCATCGTCGCTATATTTGTTTAAGTTAAAATTTTGTACTATAGAGCCACTTAACACACCATTATTAGATTCATCATAGATTACATGGCTGCTTTCTTTGATATTTTTAGTGCATTTATTATAAATTCTATATGCTTTACTATGCATAGAATATCCTACAAATATTCCTTCGTCACTTCTAGCGTCAAATTTTCCTAGATTATTCTTGTCATTGTTATGAAGAAAACATTTACATCCAAAAGGTCGAAAATAAGAAATGTTAGGTCGATTACCTTTAAATAATTCATAAGGAGTCCTTTTCAAAATTGATCAAATTAAATATCGATTTAGGACATAATTGGTAGTGTTTATTGCTTCAGCCCAAAAATTTTGAGGAGTATTACTTTCACACATCATAGTGCATTCCATATCCTCTAAAGTGCGATTTTTTTTCTTTCGACTATAACGTTCTATTGAGTTGTATGTGGTGCTGAAAACTTGTGAGCAATTCCGTGATTATTACAAAATTCTGTAAGTTTTTTTTGATCAAATTCTCTACCGTGATCGCTTCTTATGAATATGATCGGTGAGTTTTTAAAAACTTGTAGTTGTTTACAAAGTTTTGAAAATTCTTTAAAAGCTTCATTCTTTTCTTTTAAAAAGGAAACCTATGCGAAATGAGAATAATAATCGACAATCACAAGAATGTATTTGTTATGCCCTAAGCTTTGTATAGGTATGGGCCCACATAAGTCCATATAGAGGAGTTCTAATGGTCTGGATATGCTAATATTGTTCTTTGACTTAAAAGTACTGCGTACTTGTTTTCCTTTAGCACAGGCATCACATATGTGGTCATATTCAAAATTACATATTGGAAGACCTCATACTAATTCATTTTTGGCTAATTTTTTAATTGTATGCATGCTTGCATATCCTAGTCTTGGATGTCATAGCTAGTTTTTCTCGTGATGCGAGGCTTTAAAACATGATAAATTGTGCGATGGGACATTGTCAATGTCTATAACATAAACATTTTCTATTCTTGGTCCGTAAAGGATAATTTTTTCAGATTTCTTATTTTTAACAATGTAGTGAGTTGAGTCGAATGTTACAAGGTTTTCCTTGTCACATAATTGAGATATACTTAAGAGGTTGAATTTTAAACCGTCAACAAGATAGAAACTATCAATGGAGTTAGAAGGATCTTTACCAATTTTTCCAATGCCGATTATTTTATCTATACCTTTATCACTAAAAATGACGCTTCTATGTCCTTTTTTTTAATTTCAGTGAATAGAGAGGCATTTCCGCTCGTGTGTCTTGAACATCAGCTGTCAATGTACCATTGGTCATGTACCATTGGTCATGTCCTTTCTTTTTAATTTCAGTGAATAGAGAGGCATTTCTACTCATGTATCTTGAACATCATATGTCAATGTGCCATTGGTCTTGTCCAGATTTCAAGCACACCTACAAAACAAAAATTCAAGCCTTTCTTCCATTTTTGACCTTATATCTGAATTCAAAATCACTACTTACAATGTTAGGTGGTTTGGTTCTTTTTGGTACCCATATTTGAACAATCTTTGAATGTGAATTTTTAAATGGACATGAATAGGTAATATGATCGATTTTAGAGCAACAGTTACATGTTCTAACATCCTCTTTAAATTGAGTAGCTTTAACAAATAAGTTCTTATAAGTTTTCTTTTTGTTAGAGTGATTATATCTAATTCCTTCCTTATTAAATGATTTTTTTGAGTACATAGCAACTTATCCAAGTTCTCTTGTCCTTGTGTGAATTTTAAGATTATTCTCTTATCATGGTCACACTTAGTTTGTAGTTCCACATTTTTATTTTCTAGAGTTATAATTCTATCGTGAAGATTAGAGTTTAGTTTTTCTATATCTGAGTTCTTTTGAGTTAATTCTCGAACACTTTTCTTAATATCCTTAGATTTAGATAAGTACATTTTTTCTAAATCAGCAAAACTGATTAAGACATCGATTAACTCATGCTTAGAATATTCATAAAGTAATGAAGCATCTTCCTCATTTGAGATTTCATATTCGTTGTTATCGTCTTGAGCTTCTTTAGCCGTTAGACAGATGTTGGCAACTTGGTCTTCATCACTTTCACTATCGCTTGATTCGCTGTCAGTCCATGCGGTGACCATTGCTTTCTTGTTATCTCTTTTTATTTTGAATTTTTGTTTTTCTCCTATCTTTTGGATCAATGGGCAGTCCTTCAGCATGTGACGTGGCATACCATAACCATAACAGGAGCTAGCATTAGTATCATTTTTGTTGTAAAATTTACCTTTTTCATTTCTTTTAAATGTAGATCCCCTTTGGTTGAAGCCTTCTTAATTGAACTTCTTTCTTAGCCCCATTTTGTTGAGGCCTCGTACAATCAAAGAGAATGCTTCTTCATCATTGTCATTAGGTTCTTCCTCATCTGGAGTGCAATCTTGTTTTGAAGCTTCTAAGGCTATTTCTTTTTTGGAACTTTCTCCCTCATCTTCTTTAAGGTGGATCTCGTGAGTTAGAAGCTTTCCTAGAAGATCGTCTAGTTCAAGCTTCTTGAGATCTTGAGCTTTCTACGATTGCGGTAGCTTTTGGTCCCCACTTATTCTTTGGAAGACATTGAAGGATCTTTCCCACCATCTCTTCATTTGTGTAGGTTTTACCAAGCGACTTCAGGTTATTGGTGATGTCAATGAATCGAGTGAACATATATTTTATCGATTCATTTGTCTGCATTTTGAATAGTTCATATTGATGTATGAACATATATATTTTGGTTTCATAAACTTGGCTTGTCCCTTCATATGTAACAGTCAGTTTGTTCCAAATCTCCTTAGTTATATCACATGCAGAAATTCGATTATATTGGTTAGTATCTAAACCACAATAAAGAATATGCTTAGCTCTTGAAGCCCCAGTTAGTACTCGTATATTGATCTTTTGGTTAATCAATGATTTCTTTGTCATCATTTTTGACCTTAGGAATAGAATAAAGTCCATTGTTCACAATTTCCCATAATTCCATGTCAATAGATTCAATAAAAATTTGCATAGCATTTTTCCAATAAGAAAATTGGTTCCTTTAAATAAGGGGGGGCCTAATAATGGATCGTCCTTCAATATTGACATCTCCTGAAAAGGCAATGATCGTCACCCACTTGACTGTTAAGTCAAAAGAAGTGTGGGACTGACTGTGATATCAATTGAAGATTCAGATCACCCTAGAGGAAGGTGAATAGGGTGATTGCAAAAAAATAAATTTAAAATTTAAAGCAAATGTGGTAATAAAATAGAGACAATGAGTAGGTATATTTGAACGAGGTTGGCCATCTAGAGTTATCCAACTCTAGGATTCAACTCTCTACTTCTGTTATTAAGATGAACTCCTCAATAATCTCTCAGAGGTACCTCACTCTAGAGATCCCAAACACTTAAGCCAATCTCATGATCTAAGTTTAAAGTCGTTGACCTCACAACTTCAAAGTTCACTCCTCAATAAAGAAATTTTTTACACCACTCAACTTTTGATCTCAACACAATATTTCGAATAATAGCACAAGCATGATTTGCAATTTGTAAGCTCAATTTTCTTCTTTCACTTCAATCTTATGTCTTGTACTAGACTTGCTCCAGGCATTCATATTTATGGTCTTCTTGAGCTTGGCTTGGCTTGGCTTGATCCAAAAGGAAGTAATCTTGACAATGTTTTGATGGACCTTTATTTGATTTCCTTCTTCAATAAGACTCACAAGATCTTGTTATGCATACAAAATCAATAGGATATTATCCTCAATTTCACATCTTCCAATATTTCTACCCTTAAATAAAGGATATCATTTTGGCAATATTACATAATTATCCCAAACGTGGAAATAATCTTAATCAATCAACATGATTGATTTATCATATCAATTTATGCAACATGATCTTTTAAATAAGTAATGATCTCAAGATACAATCTCATGATCTCGTAGGTAATCCTGGGTATCTATAATTTAAACTTCAAATCTTGATACTCAAATAAAGTCTTGAAAATTTAAATTGTGAGATCAATTTAGAGAGTGATTCCCCAATCAAATTATATATTTTCCATGCGGTGTCTTACTAAAATATTTATTGTAATCAATCAGAATCATATCTTAATTATGTATTTAATTAGATCAAGTATCAAATCATAATAAGATAATATTATTTGCGCAAGATATTTGATATATATGCTAGAGAAATCTTCTCTCAATCTATACTATTATTCTTTCATCAAAATCATTCAATTTGTGACTCAAGGAAGTCAACACTATTGGCTAGAAAACCATCATTAAAGAAAACTACCTATTTCTTCCTTTGCTCTTTGTTTGTTGGGGGGGGTGGTTCAAGTGACCATCATCAACAAAATAAGGGGATTTTGATTTCAATCCCACACATCTTTTCGCTTTGTGCCTTTCTAAGTGCCTCATTAACACTTTCATGCAGATAAGGAAAAATTACAGTAAGAAACACACACGCACTTTGATTTCAATCTCATGATCTTTTTGAATGCCCCTATAATTGTTTAGAAAAAACCACACGCGCACACACCTTACATTCTATAATGATCACAGAAAAGGACATAGTGGTAACAATCTTTATTCATTCAACCCACTTTTGGTGAAAGCCCAATTCGTCAAGAGCTTTGTATGGAAAATTCCACTCAATTCTATCCCCAATGAACAGTTGCAATAATACATGCACTATTCATGGAACCCGATGTTAAACCCATAATAAACATAACCTTCGAGCACTATTCAAAATGACTATTAATAACAGCATTATATTCATCGAAACCTGTAGAAAACCCATCCTATATAGGGTACCAATGACGAAATCAACCATGTTCTGATAATGGTACTAGTATCATTATGTTCATTAAAAGAAGTCAATAAATATTAAAATCCTACATAGTTTCTTAAAAACCAACAACAAATAGTCAAATTGTAAACTGCTCCCTTTTGTGGTTTAAGCATAAATAATAGAATACCTTGTCGAAAAATCACTCTAAATTATCAATTCCTTAAAACCTCACCATAATAAATTATTATATTCGCAAAGTGGTGGACTACTCTATTTAGTGATCATAACTTACAGTACTACATTGTCAATAATTATAATAATTATTGCCATTCATCTTCCTAATCAACAAGCCACAGTAATGTTTCAAAATAATCATTAAATGCACATGAACCAATAATTTTGCTTCATTTTTACCAAATGTGACATTTAATTTTCTAACAAAAAATGTACTTTCCTCTTTTTATCTGGGAATATAGAAACAAACGAAATGAATAATAGTAACAAGGCTTCAAAGCATACCAGAGAGAGAGAGAGAGGCCACCATTTCCATCCCAAACGCTCAAGATTTTAGATTTTTTTTGGGGCGGGGGGGGGGGGGGGGGCAGGGGCGCTCAACACAAAAATGTACATCTACTGTAAAGAGTCATTTACACGCCCAGTTAGCAAAAAATTACAGCCCACAGTTCATGTTCCAAAGGGAGAAAAAAAATATTGTACACACCCACTTAGCAAGGCAGCTCTAAAATCGTGCACAGTGAAGCATGATGAACTTTGGTATCATGTGTACAAAACGCTTCTGATTCTGAAATGAATTTCCGCCAACGTACTCCCTATTGATTGAGAGGTGCACTGCACCCATGTAATGTCTCGCCTCAGATTGTGAATCCTTCACCATGGCTTAGTTGCGTGGTGCCTGATACACATGAAAAACGGCCCAGCTCCGAGAATCCAGCCTCCGACGCAACCAAGGAGTTTGTCTCAGAATTTGCATGACGTCACTGGACCTTGTAAAGAGTCGGCCCAATCTGTCAAAAATGTCCATCGAATTGCCAAGTATTTAACATCTGTGAAGCGGGGCGGGATATATGTC
Organism: Carnegiea gigantea; assembly: GCA_029747015.1. Lineage (NCBI taxonomy): Eukaryota > Viridiplantae > Streptophyta > Magnoliopsida > Caryophyllales > Cactaceae > Carnegiea > Carnegiea gigantea. The sequence goes on from JAKOGI010000422.1 coordinate 264,573, forward strand.
TAATGGTTTATAACACAACCGGTCGTTGTGGGGCAATGGATCCTCCTGAAATGTCACAGAAACACCATTAGCTTGGCAATAGTGTTGAGACATCTTCTGCGCAAGTTTGGATATCACATTATAAATCAAGAGACATTGATCCTTGAAGAAGCAAGTAATAACAACTTTCAGCTTAATTTCAATGCAGAAAACCTTTCTCCCCTTTTTTGCTCAGGACGAGGGTCACAAACCCCCAAAAAAAAAAAAAAAAACAGCAGACGATTATGAAAGGCGCAGATCTAGTACAAATGTAGAAAATTTGGCAGGTAAGGACAACATAGCCACTAAAATACAACCAAATCTTTCAGGGACAATAGAATGTAGCCTGGGTTGCCTTCAGATTTTTAAGTTTATGGCAACACAATGGACAGTCAATGGCTTTCACATCCAATGACAAAGGCCAGAACTGCTGGATATCAGTTTGGTTTTTGTCTGGTTTGGATATGGCTTGAATTCAATGGTTGACCTAAACCATACTGAATTAGACAGTAGACCTATTAATAGGTCACTACTACTGACGTAGTCACTTAAATCACCCTCTTAAAGCACTCTCCTTTTACCAGACTCATCTACCCACAAATTTGAATTACGTTGACTCATCCACAGTCACCAATCACCAGGGTTGTGGGGGTGTTAGTATGAAATACCACTAAATTCAGAAACCAGTAAGTGATTTTGGTTATTGATTAGGTGTGTACATGGATTGGAATGCTGGATGTCAGGAAGATGATAGAAACCCAACAACCATGGACACCTAGCTGCCAGATACCAGTGTAGCAGGCAAACGAAGCCCGACAGGTATAACACCACTGGGGCCACATACACCATCTTGACAACGAAAGGGGGAGGTACAGCTGACACAGAAAGGGTACAGCTACAAACCCAACTATAAATCATAAGAGGATATTTCCATTGTTTTAAAAGCGACAGTTGTCTACTATCTAGTATCTAATAGCAAATGAAAAACAGTGGGGCACTTTGTGTTAACCTACTATTATTTAAACCCAAAATAGTCATCCCAAAATGAACTTTTAAGTTCCTTGAGAAGACATTTGTCATTTATATTCTTCTGTCTAACAGAGAGAAAGGAGGGGGGCCCACTTCCAATATATTACAGTACACAACATGAGCTGACAGAGAAGCAAGGGAATATGGGATCACCAATACCTGGTTTAAATCAATCTGGAATGGCTTTGCAAAATCTTCAAACATTATTGGAGAGAGTCTTTTCATCTGCTCTTGAACCTCCTGCATAACATGAGATTACAACAAGAAAATTAGTCTCATCAGGTATAAGATTCTATACTGACTCTAAAATCCACAAGAAATAGAACATCAAAACAGCTCCAGTTTACACATCCAGACCCCCCCCCCCCTTCTCTTGCTTGCAATTGTTTCAGAATTAAATAATAAGATGCAAGGTGCAATTTCAGAAGTGTATAAAAGTATAAAAGGCAATATATTTGTTGAACTTAGCCCAAATATATATATATATATATATATATATATCAGAAAACCCTAGACTATTCTGTTGCTCATAATAATTGGATCACGTGGCACGAAGAGAACAAAATCAGCAATTACCAGCCCAGTAATCCTAGATTTCTCCAGCAGCTCCTTGGAAATTTCATCAAGTATATGTCTGTTCTGTTCCAATCCTTTTATTGCCAGATCTTCAGTTTCTTCAATGTACTGTCACATAGCAAATCCAATTTCATCTTATGACTGCAATGTGAACCCGCAGATCCAAATGGAATGTATATCCGTTTAGGCAACTACATCAGAAGAGAAGAGAACCCCTACTATAGATATGCGCCAGCAAAACAGGCAGTACATAAGAGTATCTTGCTATAAAGTCTATAACAATATACCATATTTATATCAACATCTTATTCATTTTCGTTACATGATTCCAACCACCCCACCCCCCCGGCAGGAAAAAACCCCCCCAAAAAAACCAACATACACACACAACTATTACTACTCCTGTTACTACTCCTAGGTGAAGTAGGGTCCAGAAAGATCCATAAGTAGGCAACTCCATCCCTACCAGTAGGCAGAGGAGTCAACATAAACACACATGCACACACTCTTTCTTAAAAAATGGCTAAAGAGAACAAGTAAGATGCGAAACAGGAAATCATGAACTGCACCATAACTGCATAGCTCAACAACAGTAACAAATCCACCCAATATGGATCCCGCCCAAACAAGGTTTGGAGATATCCAAATGTAGGCAAACACTACTCCTCCTGCCCAAATAAGATCTATGAAGATCCAAATATAGGCAAACCTTAATCTTGCAACCAAGGAAGCTGATTCCTAGAGACCCACAAAAGAGATTTTGTAGAAAACATTTCATTTGATGTTTCCAAACTTTTTTATAACAAGAATAATAAATAAATAACGAAAATACAAACAAAGATGGTAAAATATGGACAGAAGTATGGGAATAGCACTGCAATGCACATATGGAAAATTTTAGATATTAAGAGTTTTGCTAAGGAGGCATCGCTACAGGAACAATCCAAATCACTTAGAACCTCCCGAAGTAAATGACACATTATAGCTGCCATCTAACAGGGACTAAAAGGCAACTCTTACCAATTGTCTACAACCCTAATCCTAGACCTCTAAAAACTTTTATAGTTTTATCTTGAGTCATGTCCTCCCTAGGTTGCGAATAAAAGTCTAGTTTGGAAACCTAATTCCAGTTGTTCTCTGTCAGTCCTTCCCTTAGAGTTCATCCTCTTCCATCTCCTTACATGTGCATCTATACACCTCTTAACATGACCAAACCTTGTGAGTCTCCCCTCGGCATCCTATCCATCCCTGCCACCTTTGCTCTAATGGCATCATTTCTTATCGAATCCAGTCTTGTATTCCCACATCGAAGGCATCCTCCTCATCTCCACTACCATCATCATCAAACTTGAGACTTCTTCGTCGCCAACATTTTTAACCACATAACAGAGCCCCTCCAACCACATGCAGTAACTTTCCCCTTATCACACTAAGCTCCATATATATGCTTCATGTCTAAATTTCTATTGTCCCGTTCTTATATGTTGGATAACGACCTCATCAATATCCCCTTTACCGTGTACAATCGAGCCTTCTCTAACCCCGAAATTCCCAATGCATCTCACCATATTTGCCGTCCCATAACTCCTGTTCATATATGTTGCATAGCAGCCTCATCGATATCCCCCTTTCCTAATTTCTTAACCCACTATACTGCACGTCTACCTTTGTTACATGCTAGCTTCTCTTCTCATTCTTAAGCCCTTAGACTCTACAAGTGTCCCTTTTAAGGCTTGACCTCTTCAACTTCTTTTTTAAATTTCTCTAGTCTCGTCAATTGACGTCTTCCAATAACAACAATAAACAAGGTCTTACTGCATCTTCAAATAACAACAATAAAAAGACTAAGGCTTAATGCAGATCCTTGGCCCAGCCTAATGCCTGTGTAGAAATGCTCACGCCCCACCCCACCCCCCAGCCTTCATTTTCATCCAGGTCAACATGAGAAACACATGTAATGGACATCTCTACCCCCCACGCGCCCCCCCCCCCCCAAAAAACCAAAAAAAAATCCCTCTAGATAAACAAAGGTTCTCATTTTTGGGGAAAAAAAAAAGTACCTAACAGCAAAAGTAATAGAGAGTCCGCCTTCCGATTATAGAAGTACAACAGCTTGCCAATTAACCAATACATCAGGCAGGCAGTCCTGGAAAAGTCCCAGAGGGTGAATGCACTAAGAGAAATGAAAACTCCACAATTTGCAGATCGAGGCATGATTAGAAACCGTGTTTCGAAGATTCTATGATGCCCATGAAGCCAAAAAAGCCATAATCGCAGATCAACCAAGCAGCTGCCACTCCTCACAACTCAAAACCAACATAGCTAACCTATAAGTGGGCTGAAACCAAATTGCCAGGATTGCAGAATCAGACTGCGGAACATGGTACGGGAACGTGGCACGCCACTTCCCTAAAAACACCACCAAAGGGAGTAGGCCACTTGGAATAGTTTTTGGGAACCAAATTTGTCACCTTTGATCGTTAATGTAAGATTAAAATTTTAATTTTAATGGGCTCTTTTTCCCTCTTTATTTTTACCAAAGCATTATAGCCTAAACATAAATTGCTTTAATAAAAACCCATACTACAAAAAATAACTTTCATGAACAAGAAAACCAAACCCAATATCTCTCTCTTTCTAAAAGAAAAGAAAATTCAAAGCTTATTATTATTGTTTGGTTAAAGTAATTGCTGTTCCCAATAATCAGAATTTGTTAATTACAACTGATGGATGCACGATTCCCGATAGTCATTTTCATCAGATAAGCATGAAAGCAGTAAAAACATAAAAATAACCCATTGTTCAACAACTTTGACTCTCTCCCCCCCTCGTCTTTGCGATAGTGTTACGGAAGATATTCATAGCTGCTGAATTTCTCTTATGCTTGTAGCCTGCCTTCAACAGTGATTCTGCTTTCTCTTCCACTTTTTATTTCTTCATTTTCGAATTTCGGGCTATTTTGAGCTCTTACAAAAGGGATCGCCAAGTTCTCAGATCTAGAAAGCGTTCCCAGTTGTTCCAGAACAAAAATGTACCGCTTTTGGATCGGACGATCCAAATTGTGGAATGGAGGGTGGGGTAGCGATCCCAGTAACTATCGCTAAGACAGGACCGTTCACGCTGTCCTAACCAGTCCATTCCACAAGAAACTGACTAGTTCGGAACAAAGTTATCGTACGGTCGTACCAGTCCATTCCACAAGAAACTGACTAGTTTGGAACAAAGTTATAAATATCGTACTGACAATCGCACTGTTTTTCACCAGAACGAGACATACCAAATTAGAGCACCAGTGTACCGGGCTCCTAACATTTTGAATTTCAAAAAACAAAAAATTCAAAGGATAAAAAATTTGAAATTTTGTTTAAATTTTTCTGTATCGGGCAGTATTTTACCAGAATACCGGTACCATCCGGTATTTGCCAGTACAAAACAGTGTTGACTGGTATCTGACAGATACGACCCTGTATAGTGACTTGTACCATTTCTTAACAGGTATGGCACGCTTCGGCTCATACGGACAATACAGTATGGTATTTATAACACTAGCTCAAAATGTAAGAAGAGGTGAAACCCACTCACGCATCAGGGTTCAGGACAGAGTGCAACGGTTGCTGCCAAAATCTTCAGCTTATCATCAGTGTTGAGGCTTCTTTGATTTAGTTTTCAAAAACAAAATCACACAAGCTCAAAACAGAGCAGGCAAGTCCAATATAAGTAATGTCAATTTACAGAGCATCACCTTTTAATCACCGGATTGACATGTAACCCCCTGTTTGCCAGAAATACCAAGCGAAAAACATATATCATCACAGTTACATGAGATTGGGATTTCTTGTTGTCAAAAGTATAGCAAGACAGGTCATGACCCATGTTGCCCATAACAATACAGGCTGATGGACATACATGCATTTGCAGGTATAAAGCGAGAATTATATTAATACCCTGGTCAATTCTCGAGTGAAGAGTTCAGATATTTCAGGAGTCATCTCAGCTAGAGTTACACGTGGATCATCCCACTGTCAAGGTGTCAAGAGTCCGTTAGCAAAATCACACGCATAAATAAGAATGCAAAGAAGATAATGAATAGCCTTAGTGTTGAATAAAACAAACCTCATATCTTATCAATTCACCATCTTGACCACCCTGACGGGCCTTCAGTCCGATTCTTTTTGTCAATACTGTAAGTCCTAACCTAGCATTACTAGGGCTAATGACCATTTCTCGAGCAATCTGTTGAGAACAATTATGCAGAAAATTTTATGCTACTGAATTCAATATACGAACTTCTAACATAAATGCATGCAACTAATTGATCAAAGTCGAAGGAAAGAAATTGAAAAATCCATATTGCACTCGAGTGCATAAGAAACATCGATTCAACGGGATCTTCAATCTCCAAGTACATAACCTTCACAAAAGATAAACACTGTCCGATATCCATTGACTTTTCATATAATAAGGTGAGAAATCAGTCAAAACTCACCTCTTGTTTGAGGAATTTGAAGGGAGTTAAAGTACCTCGATGCGTTTTATGAAGACTTTGAAAAGTTTTGGGGACGTTTTCATTATAAAACCCTCAAAATTACTTAAACAAAAGTGAGTACAGATTGAATTCGTCACCTTTTTTTAAATAAGGAAAAGGTAATATATTAATAAAAAAAGATTAGAAGCTTAGCTGCACAGTGAGCATCATACAAAAGGCTATATATATCCTAAATATAAACTATCCACACAATCAGCGAGATCAGTAGAGGAAGAGCTAAACTTCCTATTCTTCCAAAAGTAGAGAATCTTGATGAAATTCTCTTTTAAACCCTGAAGAGGAGTTTCTGTGCTTTCAAAAACTCTTATGCTTCTCTCTCTCCAAATACACCAAAAGATGACATGAGGTAGGACCATGGCTTCCTCCTTCTTCTTCTTCCTAACTTGCCTACCAAAGAAACCCTCCAAGCCAAAGGATGGTTCCTAATGCAATCAGGAGCAACCCAAGAAATGCCCTAGATTCCAAAGTACGCTTGCAAACTGACAATGGAGCAATAAATGATCCAAAGATTCAGAGTCCCTTTTACACATGAAACATCTATTTACCAAAATTTTCCCCATTTTTTGTAAGTTATCACATATTAGTATGTTCCCATGTGTAGCTTCCCAAACAAAGAAAGAAATCTTTACAGGGTCTAAAGACTTCCATATGAGCTTGCAAGTAAACCTTTCTCAGAATGAACCTTCCGTGGTGAATACTTCCCATTAAGAAGCTTCAAATAAAAAGATCTAACATTGAAGCACCCCTCAGTTATTAGATCCCACTTCACCCTATCAATTGAAGATTTTCCTAGTTTCACCTCGATAATCTTATTAAAAAAGCTTACCAAGGAATCATCATCAACAAATCCATCTCGTACAAAAACAGGTGCCCTAATCTTGTTACTAGAAACCTGCTCCCAATAATCAGCAACAAAGGCATTTCTGTCCACCAAGATATAAAGGCTAGGGAACATGTCTTTCAAAGGAACCTCGTCGCACCAACGATCATGCCAAAAAAAGATTGTAGAACCATCTCCTACCTCAAAGGAACAGCGTGGAAAGAATCTCCCCAACCTTTGAAGATATATCTCCAGAGGCTATACCCATAAGAGCCCTTCGCAATAGAGGGAAACCATCCGAATCCATCGTCCCCATATTTGACGGTAACTACCTTTCTGAACAAATTGCCCTTTTTAGTCATAAATCTCCACAGCCACTTACCGAGAATGGCCTCATTAAAGAGTCGCAAGTCCCTTATACCTAACCCTCCTAAATACAGTGGTTGCTTCACAATGTTCTATCTCACAAGATGAAACTTGAAGTCACTCCCAAAAGAACCCCAAAGGAAATTTTTCTAGACTAGATTGCTTCTAATTTATTGGCCACTGAAGAAGGTAAGGAAAAGAGAGAGAGGAAGTAAGTCAGGATACTTGAGAGAACACTCTTGATAAGAGTTAGTCTCCCCCCTTTTGAAAGGTACATGACTTTGATCCTGAAAGTCTTTTCTCAAATCTCTCGACAATTGGTCCCAAATGGCTTTCTCCTTAAATTTAGCACCGAGAGGGAGACCTAGGTAAGTAGTGGGACAGGCGTCAACATTGCAATCTAAAACACCTACAAGCAGTTGAATATTGTCCATATGTCCAATACGCAGGATAGAGCTCTTTACCAAGTTAACCCTGAAATTCGAAACCGCCTGAAACCAAGTAAGCACACAACGAAGGCCCCCCATATGCTCACAACCATTTTCACAAAAAACAATAGTGTCGTCCGCAAAAAGAAGATAAGACACACTCATAGTTGTCATACTCGCGCAGCCCACTTTAAACCCAGATATGAGCCCTGCACTAGATGCCGAATCAATCATCCTTGTAAATACCTCCACGGCCGACGAAAACAGAAGGAGGGATAAATAAAAGGTCTTCCTGACGAAGACCTCTAGAAGCCGAAAAGAACTCCGTTAGAGAACCATTGACAAGAATTAGAAAGGATGTAGAGGATATGCAATGGCGGATCCATCTAATCCACTTTTCCCCAAAGCCCATTCTCTTCATGACAAACAACCAAAAAATCCCAGTTCACATGATCGTAAGCTTTCTCAATATCCAACTTACATACGACTCCTGGCTTTCCCGACTTAACCCTAAAATCAATGAGCTCATTTGCTATAAGCACCGCATCAATGACGGCCTCCAACAAAGGCATTTTGATTCTCTGAAATAAGATTCCCAATTATTCTCCTTCACCTTCGAGTGAAAACCTTGGAAATCAACTTATAAATGCAACCAACCAAGCTGATTGGCCGAAAGTCTCTAATATTTTCAGCATTTGCTTTCTTAGAAATAAGACCAATAAAAGTGGCATTGAGGCTGGCCACAAATCTTCTTGAAGAGAAAAACTCGGCAAACATTATCATCGCATCGCCACTGACAGTGTCCCAATTGCCTTGAAGGAATGCCATAGTCATCCCATCAGGTCCCGGAGCCTTATCCCCACAGCAATCTAGAAGGCCTTTAGTAACTTCTTCTTCATTGAAAGGCATCTCAATAAACGCCTTATCAAGGTCACGTAACAAGGGCAAAGGCGAACTATCAACTTTAGGTCTCCACGGCTCTAATTCGAAAAAAGGAGATTTGTAGAAATTGTAGATTGCAGACTTCATATATGTGAGAGCATCATATTGAACCCCGTGCATCACTACGAAAGACAGAGTTAAACTTCCTATGCATATTAGCTACCCTATGGAAGAATTTGCTGTTACGATCGCCTGCCTTAAGCCATCAAGCCCTCGACTTTTGTCTCCAAGACATTTCCTCCATCAAAATAATTTTAGCCCAATCCTCTTTTGCATACCTTCTTTGCTGGATTTCAACGCTAGTAAGGCTAGAAGTCTCTTCTTTCACATTGAGAGAATTTATAATTCCCAAAAGATTATACTTTTGAGTCTTGATGTCTCCAAACACATCCCTATTCCACTTTCTTAAGTTTCACTTTGACAAACTTAAGCTTTTTTGTAACAATATAACTAGCAAAACCTTCAACTTGACCCTTCCCCCACTCTTTGATAAGATCCGAGAATCTCTCAAATTCCAACCACATATTCTCAAACTTGAAAGGAGTCCTACCCCTTTCTGGCCTCCTCGTCTCAAGACAAATAGGAAAGTGATCCGAAATAGGTCTGGCAGCCTCTTTTGAAACATGTCTAGAAAAAGCTGCTCCCAGTCTACCGACACACGAAAACGGTCCAACCTTGAACATGCTGATTCATCTCCACTCCTAGACCAAGTCTCCCCCCCAAGGAAAGATCCAACAAGGTTGAGTAATTGATGACCTCCTGAAACTCCACCATTGTATTAGAAGGACAAACACCTGTGCTCCTTTCTTGAGAATACAAAATTTCATTAAAATCCCCCCTATGCACCAAGGGTCAAACCAACCATCTCGAATACGTCACAGTTCGTCCCACACCCTCAGTTTGTCAACTCTAACATGCGGACCATAAACACCAGTGAAGGCCCAAGAGATGCTGCCATCAACCAATTGCAAAAAGCACGTGATTGAAAATTCACCACAATATGAGGAACTCAATTAGAATGAATTTTTATTCCACAATACTAAAATTCCTCTAGCTGAACCAATCGCATTGAGAACAGCGAACCCCACAGGTTGATTTCCCCAAATGCTACGAACATCAAAAAGCTCTACATCCTCAAGTTTTTGTCTCTTAAAGACAGATGAGATCACAATTCTAGTCCCTCAAAAAATTTTTAAGTAAAACCCTCTTGTCACGACTCACGATCATTAATTCCCCTCACATTCCAAGAGATAAACCTAAACATAAGGCACCATCAACCCACTAGTAGAAGTACACGGCCTATCATAGTCAACTCCAAACTCAAGTCTCCGAAGCTCCCTTTGCCTCTGCATAGTTGGCTTGGGCGTAACATTACTACTCTCGATTCTCGATAGAAGATGAATCACCTCATGCTCATAACCAGAGAAGGCCACCCCATACAGGCAGCAATGCTTTTAAGTTTGGACGCCACCCACTTGGAAACATTATTAGAATTAACATTCTCGCCATCCCAGACATCTTCCACCGAATAGGAATTGCTAGGGCCGTGAAAACAAGAGTAATCAATGGCAAGGGGTGCTACCGAATCATCAACTCCCGAGCAACTATCCATTGGCACGAACGGCCACTCATGCCCAGCAAGCTCTCGAGTTATGTCCCGCAACCTGGAAGCAGGAGCATTATTGCGAGAGCTCACACTCATTGCAATTGCGTCACGAACCACTTCCTGAGATAAATCATAAGGAACACCACCACATAAATCCAACCCCCAATTATGCGCTGAAAGTGTTGACTGATTACCCATGAAGAACAAAGAAGACAGGGCATTAACCACTAAGGAGGGTGACTGGTCCTCCTCAAAGATGATGGAGCCAGCTCGTTAAGACAGATTCAGAGGATCTGATATCGGATGAATGTTCAAAACCGAGTTGGTGAGAGACTCCAGCATTCCTTACGAAAGAAACAATAGTGTTGCTAAAAGCCTAGCTTCAAATTTTAGCTTCAACCAGAGCAGGATGAAGAGATTTAGCCTCATCTGACGAAGGAGAGCTTGTCTCATGCACAAACAATGAGTCTGGAGGCCAATTTGCACAGATAGAGACCCTGCCCTCACTGTTAGACCCCTTACTCTCATGTACCCTATTCCTTCTATTCCCGAAATTGTTGCGCCGGGAGTAAACTTGAGTGCTCACCAAACTAGATGCTCTCAAACAAGCTCTGTAACGACCCTTTGCTTTCTTCTGTCCAATTGCATATGCTTGGATAACGGAAGCTCTTCAACAGCTTCATTAACATTCCTCAAAGGCGTAGTTGCAGCAACGTGTGGGACCGAACGAAGGAAACATTTTGGTCAAAACCACACTTGGCCAACAACCTGGAGGTGGAGGAGGCGGCAAAAGTGGAGGCATAACACCATGTGCCAGTGTCACTTGTTGTAGGGGCCTCCCCAGTGCTCCCGATGCGCCCGAGAAAGTGAGATTAACAATCTCAGTAAGAGCATCAAAGATTTTTGCCCAACCCCTCTCATTCCAGCTTGCTGGGAAGATAACAAAAGTTCTCTTGCCCTTGTTTTTAACAGATAACTGCAAAAAGTTTCCCGCCCTATTTCTCTTAGATCCTAAAGAAAAATATTTGAGGCTCGATGCATTTGATTGCACCAATTGGGGGATCTAGACATATAAAATCTGCCCCAGGCCCTCAATAACCATAAAGCAACATTCTCTAGCAGCAAAAGTGAGGTCCTCCTCCCCCTCCCATTCTCAGAAATTTTCAAGACATCCTCAGCAGTCGCAACAATAGCTAAATCAAAGGATTTGCTATCGATTGCCACAAACCTCTTGCAGCCTCGTCTCATACTAATGAGTCTCAAAAAGCTAACTAAAAGACAAAGACCATCATCCGGGTGAAAGCACAAGCCCGCAACTGCAGAGAGTGAAAAATATACAAGCCTAGCCCTAGAACAGTTCAGACGGCCACTTCTGAAATAAAAAAAGCAAAATTTGAAACTCCGGCGACTCTCCGGTGACCGGAAAAGTCGTCAACGATAGTGTCTCCAGCGAGAACCCCACCGGCTGCAACAGAAACTGCCGGCCACTTCAATGGAAGCCTCAGAAAGGTAGAAACCAAAAGAAGATGAGCAAATCTGGGGGGAAAAAACACTCTGCTACGCCTGGGAAGGTCACCGACGATAGGACCGCCGGTTGAAACCTCACCGTCGGCGACAGAGAAGGCCGGCACCCACACCCACAGCAATAGCCTCAACCAAGTAAGAAACCCGAAGAATAAGAGTAGATCTGAAGGGAAAAAAAAAAGAGAAGGCCGGCTGTGGAGGATAACCGGCCGCTGATGAGCAGAGTCGACGGAAGCTCCTACAGACCCAAGGTTCAGCAAACCCCAAGTAGACCTTCGATGACTCGTAGACCTCCGATGACCTCGAGTCAGCCTGAGACACCCACGAAGCACACTACCCTCTCTCTTTCTCACTAACTCTCTCTCACTAACCGCCCCAATTAGGTTGAATTCGTCACCTTATTTTTCAAAAAAAAAAAAAAGAACCTCCTTATGTCGAGGCATTAAAAAAATTATTGCAAAAAATTCAGGTCTTTTCCACTAATGTCAAAAAACACAAGGTACTAAAAAGTCAATTCTCACCAAACACTTTAAGAGCAATGGGCAAGGTATCATAATTCTTTAATAAAATCTATGATAAATAATGGGAACAAAGCGGGAAAAAAATATATCAAAATGATATACTCATTCTACGATTGCTTCGCATTACAAATTTAACAATACTTGGTTTTTTCACCTAGTGATCCCTCTGTACCAGACTTCTCTTGCTCTCCTATTTCTTTCACGACTCAAGCTTTTTCTCCAACTTAATAGTTATACCTCGAAGTGCTTGACGCCTTTCCTTTTTTCCAAAATCGATTGAACAGTACAGTATAGCACAGCAAGCATTACAAATGCAGTATGCTTTAAGCAGAGCAATAAAACAAAGAAAGAAAAATAAATCCCACCTTTGTGATCTTTTCTAGATCATCTTTTCCTCCATCAGTTACGTCATCACCAAATACAACACGCTCTGCACAACGGCCTCCATGTGCTACAACCATTTGCATCATCATGTAACCAAAGGTTGTATACCCTTTGTTTATCATCTCTTCCCTCGGATAAAAGACGGATACAGCTGTTTCCTGTCCCAGCTCACAGATATTATGTCTAATGCAAGCAACATGAAGCTCAAAATTGCAGTACAATTCACTATCTAGAAGACTATAACTCCTACCTTACCACCTGGCAGGAGCTGAGAAAACGCATGCCAATCAAATCTTGGAAACAGATGAGCCAATACTACGTGACCGGCTTCATGCACAGCCAGCAGTCTTCTCTTTTCAAGTGATACCTGTGTCACAAACATGTAAGCTAAAAAATAAGACCAGATCTTCAAATACGGATAAGAGATGCCCGACGTAATTAAACCATACATTTTTTTCACATTTTTGTTGCTCCTCCTCCGTGAGTAGCACGCCCATACCCTCAAGCAATTGCTTGTCTAAGACATCAATAATGTCCTGCTGGAAAATCTTGGAATGACCTTTCCTAACCTGCATGCAACCATATTAATAACTTGATCGAGTGTAGACATTTAACATCAGTTAATGAATTAATGAACAAAAAACTTTAAGCAACATTGCAAAAGATGCTGGATGATACCATAGTACCAACTTAATAGCAGGGACCCAAAAATCCATCTAAGCAAATTTTGCCAGGAACCGAAGTGAAGTTCATCACATTCTAACCAACATATAACTTCATCTAATGCCAGGATATATATTTTTTAAAACGCAGAAGTTATGAAGGAATGGAGAAATGGATCTGTGGCATACACAGGTAAGATGAATATGATACCACCATAAGATGAATACATGAATGTTACTTACAGACATTATTCCCGCTTCATTGACAAGACTGCGAATATCTGCTCCGGAATAACCAACAGTGCGAAAGACAAGCTGTAGAATCCAATTGTGATTAAATAGAAATAGTTCATACTAACAGTCTGAAGGAAGAATGTCATATGTCATACTCGTAACTAAGCACGATCTTACCTATCCTTGTGAGCAAGACAGAAAGAGATAGAAAGAGAAACTACAGATGCAATATACTTCAAAAAACCTGGTATACCTCAGAAGATACCCCCCCCCCCCCCAAAAAAAAGAACCCCCACTTTTTCTTTCCACAAGACTTGTCAAAATTTAGGGAGGACAATTTTTACAGACAGACCCTTGCTGCTCCCTGTACTTTTCAAAGTGAAATGTCACTCTGAATCTAATTTAAATTGTATCATCGTACGATACCTACAAAAGGACACTTTCGCAAGTACTGATGAAGAGAGTAGTACAGTATTCGAGTGGTAAAAGCCACACTGTTAAAAATCACCATGGATGCTAGAAAAGATAGCAGTCTTTAGCCACACTGTTAAAAATCACCATGGATGCTAGAAAAGATTACAGTAAAGACTGCACAAAATGTGAAAGATATCATATAGGGAATGTTGAACATGAGATTTTGATAAAATTAAGTTTGTTAAATTAATCTTCATTTATTCAATACGCACCTACTACCGGATATTAAATAGACAAAAAGGTACATAAAAAAAAGATACACTTGACATGACAAACAAATGTTGGTGATAATATGAAATAGAACATGCCTTAAAATCTTGGCTCCAAAAATATGTCCCTTTAATTGCCATTGGTATTGTAAGAATAATAACTAAGGCGGAATAAGGAAAAAAAATTGAAATGGGACTAGGTTTGGATAAACCGTACTCAGCACATTTGTTGGTCCTAGAATTACAAAGTAATTTTGGGTCAAAAGGAAAAGGAATATGCTCATAATAAAGAAAAGGGGAAAAGGCAAAATGGATGGAGAAGTTACTTCAACAGTTCAACAGCTTTCTGGGAGCACCACTTCTCCACTACTGCTACGTGGAAGCAAAGTGGATGCAGACAGTTTTTAAAAATTAAAAAAAAAAAAAAAAGAGGTTCCCACAGCTCCATATAAAATGGAGATGAAATTTAAAAAAAGAAAAAAGGGAGGAGATAAGGAGGAAGTTGCCACGCACAAGAGATCAAAATACTTGGTGAAAAGGCAAGACCCCTAAAAAAAAAAAAAAAAACCAAACGAATACAGAGATTGGTGACCAACAGTCTGCAGGAAAAGAGAATTCTTAGCAAGGGGCAGAGACAGGGTAGGTGATATTTGACCTGAAAGTACAAGTAATCTCACCATCTTTGATCCCTACAAGTAATCTCACCATCTAAAATTTTGGATTCAAGAGGATCCCGGTTTGCAAAGACCCTTAAAAAATGTGGAGTTTGCAAAGACCCATAAGTTATTGGTTCTATATATGAATCATAACTGATATCATAATGGCATTGTACAGGGATTCTTCATCAGGGACTATTCATAGATATCACCTCCATTCGTGTATATCATTCTGAAATTAAGGATCCCAACAAAATGAGATGGGATACGTGTATCCAATTGTATTTAAGAGGCACAGACATATTATAAGCATTGACCTATCATATAATGCAAGGTCAAGTTACCATCAGAATCAGAAATCAAATCAAAAAACTGAAAAGCTTAGCATCTCTTAAGTGAATTTGTTGAAGTTTTGCTACTGTTTTGGGCCATCCAAAACGGATAGCTTTTATTCGCTAATCGCCTCGTCGACTCTCAACCCCTATTTGGATCCGCAAGGATCAATAATGGGTTGGTAATCAAACCTAGTGGGTAACCTGTTATGAATTCGGGAAGACCGAAATGGGATACACGTAAATTTTAAGTTCAAAAGGACTCCTAAATTCGGATTTTCAAAAGGATCCTAGGTTTGCAAGGGCTTACAAATTTAGATTTGCAAAGATCTTAAATTCGAAAGGACTCCCAAATTAAATTCATGAGACCAAAACCATGATGATTTGTAGTATAATCCTTGTATTGTTTCAAAGAAAAAAATTGATTCCAAGCCAAGATTTCATATTAGTGTAGGTCACCAAGCTCCAAAGATTTCTAACATAACATTTAGGTGTTTAAATCTTTTAATAATCAAACTCCAAAAAAAAAAGAAAAAAAAAAGAAGAAAAGTGTTTCCTTGCTTCTTGCATGGGTAGTCATGCCCATGTCGTCTTTCTCTTTCATATATCTATATGAATTTTCCTTTGTCTCCTTCTTTCTTGTTTCTAAAAAAGGGGTAGTAGAAGGAGAGTTTGAAAAAAAAAACAAAAATAGTAAGAACGTGCGCGGAAGATGAGGGTCGGGCATATAGGGGAACAAATGGAGTGGGGCTAATTTAGTTAATTTTGGCTTGTAAATTCTTCACAGATAGGAATCATGAATCTATTCATTGAAGTTTATTTAAGTCAAATTTCTCTTCTTAAGGCCATAAATTCATGAAATGGAGGGAGTTAGACCACTACAACAGATTTATGCTAAATTTTTTGGTGTAGCAACAAAGATACAGTAAATTAAATATGTGTTTACTCTTAAGTCCTAAAAAGATTTAACCCCAATTTCCATCCCTCGGGACCTCTAGCCCTTATGAGTTCGTGAGATGTTGATCCTTGCGGATCTCGAGTCCTTGCAAACTCATGGGGTGTGGATCCTTGTGAATCTTAATATGTTTTTTACAATTTAGTTCCAAATAAATAAATAAATAAAAGGGACTTTGCATCTTCTTAAACTTTACAAGGAGATCACCATGGACAAACCTTTGGCGAAAAGACGAAGAAATTAGGCTCTGTAATACTCCAGTCGAATCTAACGGATATGTTATAGCAAAGTTGCTATGGTGAAAGTCTAATTGATGCTAAGAGGTGAAAAGCAGAGGATCGGTCCATTGTTTTTATAGCCCTGTACATGTTTGCATCAATCAGGGTTGTTAACATAGGAATCCCTAATAGGTGTTGGACTCTTTTTCAAATCAGTGGTAAGCCTTTGATTTCCTTTTTCTTATTTTGGTTTAAAAAAACATGGCCTGCTCCATGTAACTTGTTTCAAATAAATGAGTTACTCAAAATTCCCTTAAAATCCGGGGGAGGGAAACAGAAGTGACTCATAGCCACTTTGATTAAAAAGAATAATAAAATTTGACCAAGTTCAAGGGGGGAGGGGCATGGTGATATGCTGTCAACCTAATTTGGTAGGTAAAAAACAAAAATGGAATGCCTTAATTCCCATATTATTACAAGATCACAAAATCTTGTAACGTGTTGGATGCATGAGTCTAAAAAAAATAGGGAAGTCAAATCTAAGTTATCAAATTAAATTGTATTGTCAAAGTATGACCAAATTAAATCCCTCTGCTTAAAGGGAGTAATTTTTCAATTGAGATATATTCCTTCATTGTGGCTTATATACCAAAATAAGTCGATAAGGACCTAAGCTCCAAGGAAATACAAAACCGATATCCCCCCACCCCACTTCACATATTGTGAATTTTCAAAGTCGATTGCACCTAATTTGCCCAAAATCAAAATCTCACCCCCACAAAGATCTAAGTCGATCAAATTTTCAACGCCATGAAATGGAGCTAAAATCTTATTTATCTTAACCCCTTCTTTCACAAAAGACCAAAATTACAATTCTGTAACCCTTGTTACACATTACGTAACCAAAACAAATCAAAAACTAAGCATCTCAATAAATCAAATCTTTCGCAAATTCAGAGTCCACCAAAATGAACCAAATCCGAACCAAATATACAACCAAGCTCACCAAATTCTCCCATGATGCCTTAGTTTCAAAAAGCGCCCACTATGACGCCTCACGGTGGGTGAGGTGAAGCGAATCCTTTAAGCGTGGTGAAGCGTGCACCTCACCGCGCCTCAGAGCCAACTGAAGCGAGGGCTGTATTGATCTTAATTGAAAAGTGATGCTATAGGACAAAGAGGAGAACTTTTGACCACCCCTTTTATCGTATTTTAGACTATTTTACGAACGTTTTTAACATTATAATGGTTTATATTGACATCTAATTCCATATTGATGCAATTATATTACTCAATTAGGCAAATCTATCTGCAAAGCACATTTAGGCATTTTTGTGTAAAGGTGCGCCTCACATCCATGACGCGTGCCTTCGCCTCGAGGCTCACGCTTCACGCCTCGGAACTCTTTGCTCCTCATTGCGGCTCGCGCCTTTTTAAACTAAGCATGATGCAAGCCTTAAAAAATAATTTTTGGCCCAAGAACCACGTCGATTTGATCCCACTAAGCCCTAAGGATACGTAGGAAACCCATAAATAAATTTCGGGTGCAATCGCAAGTAAAACAAAATTACTGGATCGACCTCAATAAAGACTTAAGTCGGTAAATAAAGATCGTAAAATGGTTAAAAATACAACTTAGCCATGAGTTTAAAAAAAATTTCAAATATCAAAATTAAATCAAAATTACAGTAATTTTTTTTAGGCCAACATAAATAATTAAAACCACATTAAGTGGTTAATAACTTAACCAAAATAAAAGATAAATTAAATCAAATCAAATTAAAGAACTATGGTTGGTTTGATCCTATATCAAAGAAGTACGTAGGCAGCTCACGACAAAAGAGCGAGTGCGACCCAAATTCCAAATCAAATAAAATTACGCATTTCCTAACCTGCACATGAAGAGTGTGTACGTATAGTACCCCTCCTAGAAGGTGCTATAATACAGCTACTATTTGATGCAATTAAGTTTTGGATACGGGCGATCGACATTAAAAGCATGATAATTGTCGATCCAAATTATATAAAGTATTATTAACGCAAAACAAAACAAAGAAAGAAAAATAAAACACGACGAGTCGGAATCAAAAGGTGGTCTCCTGAGAGACAGATATAATTAAGGAGATCTATACTCTTGAATACGATTGTACTCAAAATAAACCGATGTACATTTTTGTATGTCATAAAGTTGTGTTGCGCATACTATTTATATTTATTTATTAAATTTTTGCTCAATAGGGAAAAATTGAACGTACCTCATACAGTTGGAGATAGTTATAGCGGACTAAGTGACTAACAGAGTGAGTACTAGGTTACCTAAATCTTATGTTTCAGAAAGTTCTTATTCGCAGACATAGCCAAGTGTACTAGTGCATTTGCTTCAGACGTCAGACCTTAACATGAAGGAGCCGTCAAATCACATAAGGTTAATACAGGATGGGACTTCAACCGAATCTCCAACAACCAAATTTACCAAGTATTACTTTCGTCCCCTCAGCCTCAAAGACCACCAAGAACCACCCCCCCTTCCCACGTACGTCGAAAGAAAGCAACAAAAATAAGAGCAAGAAAAAGAATACAAAGGGAGGACCAAAAAACAAGACAATTACTCCCCTAGTTTGGATCCTGCCTGAGCATGGTATGGCGAGACCCAACATAGGCAGCCTTATTCCTGCAAGCAACGAGACCAATTCTGGGAGAAGGGGTTAAAACAAAAAAAAAACTGAACAGAAAAGAAATAAGAGACGGGATACAGGCCACCGGGCTTGAAAGATCCATACTATAACCATGCTTGATCAAATTGACCACTTCCATGATCAGACCTCACTGAAGTAGCAGCAGTTCTTGCCCTCTCCGTGGCAGGTATGGATAGGGCACAGGAGGAAAGGAAGCGAACAAGGGCGTATCCTTGTAAGAAGTGAGGCTAGCCAGAAGGAGATGGGTGGGACAGTAGGTCTGCTGGGTATGAATGGTTTTAGTAAAGCACTGAAGGGGCTAACCTCTAATAGGTCTCAAAACCTTAGAACCCACAGGCAACCGTCAAGGTTTTTTCTTGATGGAATCGCTTTTGCCTCTATTAGCCCTAACGATGCTAGCGATCTTGTAAAAGATTTTACTGAAGATGAAGTGTGGAATGCCATCTCTGAGTTAGGTAATGAGAAAGCTCCAGGGCCAGACGGGTTCGATATAGCTTTCTTTCAGCATTGTTGGTCTATTGTCAAGGGGGAGATCATGGGATTTTTTGCTGACTTTCATGATAAGGGTGTTTTTGAGAAAAGTTTAAATGCTACTTTTATTACCTTGATTCCCAAAGTGGCTGGTGCAGATGATATTAAGTCTTTTAGGCCCATCAGTTTAGTAGGAAGTGTATATAAGATTCTTGCCAAAGTCCTCGCTTCAAGATTGAGGAGAGTGGTTGGACAAGTTGTGGGTCCCTCGCAGCATGCCTTTGTTCCTGGCCGTCAAGTTTTGGATGCTACTTTGATTGCTAATGAGTGCATTGATTCTTGTATTAGATCTGGGATTTCTGGTATCCTTTGTAAGCTTGACATTGAGAAGGCTTATGATCATGTCTCTTGGAGTTTCCTCTTGGCTATTCTTGAGAAAATGGGCTTTCCAAACAAGTGGAGGAAATGGATCACTTTTTGTATTTCCACTGTGCGCTTCTCTATCTTAGTTAATGGTGAAGCATCTGGTTTTTTCTCAAGCTCAAGAGGCCTAAAGCAAGGTGACCCATTGTCGCCTTTATTATTCATTTTGGTTATGGAGACTCTCGGTAGATTGGCGATTAAAGCAGGAGAAGAAGGTTTCTTGAACGGTTTTCATATTACTAATCCTCATTCCAAGGGTTTGATGATATCCCATTTGCTCTTTGCCGACGATACCCTTGTTTTTTGCAAACCGAACAAGAGTAATTTGGGCTACTTAAGGTGCATCCTTCTCCTGTTTGAAGCTATGTCGGGACTAAGAGTCAACCTCTCCAAAAGTGCACTCATTCCGATTAGCGATGTGCCTAATGTTCATGTGTTGGCCCTTTTTTTGGGTGCGGAGTTGAGCATCTGCCTTCTTCAGATCTTGGTGCTCCTTATAAGAGCACAGCAATTTGGAATCCAATTAGTGAGAGGTTTCATAAGAGATTGGCAGGCTGAAAGTCAAAGCTTTTGTCCAGAGGGGGTAGACGAACTCTTTTGAGAAGCACTTTGTGTAGTCTGCCCATCTACTTCATGTCTTTATTCACCATCCCAGCTAGCATTGCTAGTCGGTTAGAGAAAATCATGAGAGATTTTCTTTGGAATTCAAACGAAAATGATAACGGCCTCCACTGGGTCAGTTGGAATGAGGTATGTCATCCTAAACAGCAGGGAGGACTTGGCATAAGACCTCTTCATCATATGAATGAAGCGTTGAAGACCAAATGGCTGTGAAGGTTTACAAAAGAGGATAGTGCTATGTGGAAAAATGTAATCAAGGCAAAATATGGGATAGACGAGTTGGGTTGGTGGAGTAAAAAGAGTCCTTATCCTCACAGGGTTGGTTATTGGAAATCTATCTTAGCAAGTCTCGAGCGTTTCAAATCTTTAGTGCATTTTGAGGTGAGGGATGGATCAAGCGTATTATTTTGGCACGATGTTTGGTGTGGGGATCGCCCTTTAAAAAATCTTTTTCCCAATCTTTTTAGGATGGCTCGTCTAAAGTATGCCACGGTTAAAGAAGTTGTTTCTTGGAATGGTGACGTGAGCCATTGGGATTTGATTTTTGTAAGGAGCCTTAATGATATGGAAGAGGATAGTGTTTGTAATTTGTTAGCCGTACTTGCTAACAAAAAGGTTCTGTCCCAAGGTAATGATGAGATTGTGTGGCCACTTAACTTAAAGGGTTCCTTTACTGTCAAGAGCTTTTGTTCCACACAATTTGAAGACTTGGACAGTTGTGATTTTCCTGCCAAGTCTATTTGGAAGTCTAAAGCTCCCACAAAAGTGTGTTTCTTTGCTTGGGCAGCCACCTTAGGCAAAATTCCCACGAACGACATGCTTAAAAGAAGAAATTTTAAAGGTCCAAGTAGATGCTCCATGTGTTTGGAGGAGGAAGAAACTATGGATCATCTTTTTGTACAATGTCGGTGGATTTCTTCGCTTTGGGATTTATCTCTCTCGCTTATGGGGATTAGTTGGATTCAACCTTCTAATGTGAGAGATGTGGTGGTGAATTGGAGGAGAAGGATGAAGAAGAGCTGGGTCCTTGGAGTTTGGAACATGATTCCTTTGGCTATTTGGTGGGCTACTTGGAAAGAGAGGAATCGCCGTATTTTTGAGGACAAAATCTTGTCATTTCAAGATTTCAAGCTCTATTTTTTGAGGCTGTTGTAGTTGGAGTGTGGGGCTTAGTGGTGACAAACAGTTAAATTTTTTGGCTTTTATCGATTGCATAATAGATGAGAGCTTAAGGGCATAATGTTTTTGTAGTGCCCCTTTTGTACATGGGTGACATCCCTCTGGTGTCCTTTTAATACACATCTTTGATTACTCACCCAAAAAAAAAAAAAAAATTAAAGAGGAACCATTATTCGAAAATAAGGGGTCTGGTAACCATTTTTCATTATTCAAACATCAAGAAATTGAAGATAAGCTAACTAAACGAACATTGCACTCCAGAACAAGAATAAGTCATGGACCAGTAACAGGCAGTTTTTATAAAGTTGTGCTATTCTTCATTTCTGCAAGGATGTTGCAATGTTCACCAGAGGTTAATTCTCACTCAGCAAGACTTGACACTAGTACTTCTATTTCACGCTGATCTACTAAGCGTAAGACATCAGCTGTGACTCCCTTAAAATATAGTCTAGGGAGATTCAGATGTATGCAATGATACCCACGGCAAGTAAAGATGATGTTTCTGAAAGACACACCAAAACATTTTCATTTCTTCAAAGTCACAAAAGCCCACTTACCTTCCCAAAGTCAACATCTTCAGCAAGCTGCATCCCCGCACTGTGCAAGCCAAAAATCTGCACCCTCTGCTTTGCATCAGGCAATCCAACATACACACGACGGTCTATGCGTCCGGCACGAACAAATTCCATATCTAATTCATCTGGCCTATTAGTAGCACATAGAAAAATCACAGCTTGTCTAAGCGAACACCGGTCCACCCCTGTCTTCACTTTCCTGCACCCGACAGATCAACAGAAACACGAACACTATTATTTGAAGGGAGGGGAGAACGCAGCAAAAATAATAAAGGTTCAACAAAACAGAAGCAACAGCAGGACTCAACAGAAACTACCATTTAACTTAAAAATTTAAAGGATGACATTGCAACTGCTTACACCAAATAGAAAGTTTAACACAAGAAGAAACTAAGACCATGTTCCATGAGACTGCTGTCTATCATAAAAATATTTCTTAGGTATGAAATGAATATTTATGATACAAATAAGAAACATAACTGTCAGCTGCCACAGATCCTCTGTTGAAGGTATATTAATGGAAAATTGTTGCACCAATCATAATGTCTGACAAAGAAATGCCATAAGATCCGAACATTGAGCATTGACAGACAAGTTGCCAACAAGAAAGGACAATGAACTTCATCAAGCCATGAATTAAAGTCCACAGGTTAATGAACTTCGATGAAAATGGTCATAGATGGGGGAAGTACCATGAATGTGGTAGCCCAGTCGACTATTAAGCATTGTAATCTAAAATTAGCCCCACCCTCATCTCTTTATAGTAGCTTGGGTCGAAGACTAGCCTTCCAGTTTTCCAAGGTGTAAGGTCCCCATCCAAAATTCTAGATTGGAGGATATAAAGATGAGAACTATGATGTCCTACCATGGATGTTGCTCATATTTTATTAGGTCAACCTTGGCTACATGATCAGAATGTCACCCATCATGGTAGAGAAAATACCCACATCTTGAGGTTTCAGAACAAGAACATCATTCTTACCCCTTGTCAGCCTAAAGAGTTGTTTTCTTCCCCAAGCCCAATGCCTTCACCGACCGCACCCTTGTCTGTGACTTCGTACACTTTACATCCAACCAAGGGAAACATCTCTCTTCTTCATCATAAGCCCTTCGAGAGAATTGTCTATGGATATTCCTCTCACACACCCACTGACCTTATTCCCTTCCCTCCTGATACCTAAGTCTCCAAACCTACCTCCACATTTGCCCAGCATATTTATGATTTGCATGCTGAGATTCATCGCAAACTAGCAATGAGTAATGACAGTTATAAGCTTTCAGCTGATGTGCATTGCAAGGACACTTCTTTTGAGGTAGGTGATTTTGTTATGGCTAGTATTTAGCCTAAACGACCACCCACACACTTCCACATAAAGCTCCACGCTCGAGCTATGGGTCCTTACCAAAAGTTGGGATCTAATGTTTATGTGCTCCATTTGCCTTCACAACTTAGAGTATTAGTCTTATTTTCAATATGGAAGATCTAACCCTTCACCAGGGTACTTTTAAGCCTCCTATTATTCCTTTTAGTGCTTTTGAGGTATTGGGGCCCTAAAGCCCCCTTGGCGTAGGCTGAGTTAGATGATGAGTTTGTGGCGTCTTCAAATGGTAGTGTGAGCGTCTTCTTCGTGCATGGGCAAGCTGCCCATGATTTGAAGGTTGTGTATTTTGGATCCTGCACTTCTAGTACCTTCAAGACAACTCGCCTGAGTCGGGTTCTTTTTCGGAGGGGGAGAATGATGCAGTATCACGGAAAATAAAAGTTTAGGAATTTTGGAATTACCTGTTAATAGTATATTATCTTTTCACTATCATTTTTTAGCTATGAACAATAGCTTTTGATTAGGTTGTCTCTTAGTTTCCTTAATTTTTAGGTCTTTTTTCTATTTAAACTCGCAGTTATGCATTAGGGAGGTAGACTTGAATTGAATTAAAATATTGAGTACCTAAAAGTTCTTGTGTGAATTTTCCTGATATAGGAATTTCTCTTAGAGCGTCCTACATCAATTGTTCTCCTTTGCAGGAATTGCTCTAAGAGCGTCCTGCATCAAATTAGAATGATGCAGTATCACAGAAAATAAAGTTCAGGAATTTAGGACTTATCTTTTAGTAGTAGATTATCTTTTCATTATCTTTTTTTAGCTAAGAACAATATCTTTTTGATTACGTTATCTCTTAGTTTCCTTAATATTTAGGTCTTTTTTTCTATTTAAACTCCCAGTTATGCATTAGGAAGTAGACTTGAATTAAATTGAAATATTGAGTATTTGAAAGTTCTTGTGTGAATTTTTCTAGTATAGAAATTGCTCTTAGAGCATCCTATATCAATTGTTCCCCTTAGTAGGAATTGCTCTCAATGCGTCTTACATCACTCCGGCAGAAGTCTAACCCTCTATCTATCAGCACGAGAGTGCCCAAGGTAGTGCACCGCAATTACCCTTGGAGTAGACAAGTGAAATGAACTTCTCTATATGAGCATGCAGCAATCTATATCGTAGTTCCCCTCTTCAAAATGATCAAGGGGGAAGAGAAAGAGAGACCGGTTCAAGAAGCAAGTCAGTAAGACTAAAACCAGATTTAGGAAACTAATGCCTCTGCATCATTCCCATTCAATTGTCCTCTTTTATTTCACTTTATTTGTTAATGATGAAAAATTGCTAGGACCAGCAGGTGAAGATGCAAAGGAAGCATTCAACAAATATTACAATTTAAAATATAAAATAAAAAAAGTTGCCTCGTGGAGATTTTGCATTGTATTCTTGTAAGTTTTTACCAACTTCTTGAATCCAAGAAATTTTTGGGAAATTTTCAAAATAGTTCTCTTTGGTATATTCTAGTGAATACCTTAGTTTTAAAAAGCGCAAGGCGCACTGAGGCGCAAAGGGTCTGGGGAGCCGAGGCGTAGGCTTTGAAGCGAAGGCGGGTGCTTTATAGATGGGAGGCGCACTTATACTAAAAAAAGGTTTAAAAATCCTTTTCATGACTTATTTGCCAGTATTAGTGGCAGGATATCATTACATTACTATAGTTTAGTTAATTTTCCAATTTAAAATCCAAACATCACAAATTTAGGTAATTTTTGAGAGGAATCTATGCGAGAGAGCTGCGAAGTCTCATTGCTATAAACTTTAAAAGGAGAATAATCAATAGCTATGAGAGGATAGCTTCTTATGCTTCCTAAATTAGAGGGCAGAAAACTAGTTGATTCCTTCATTAAAAAATGAAAAGGAGAGGACAGAATTATATATACTCAAATTAACAATATTCTTTCTAAATTAAATATAACAGGAAAAGATAGAATAAGTTTAAATTAAGCCCTAAAAGATTTCTTCTCCTTTAAACACCCCCTTCAATCTGCAGAAGAGGACTGCTGCTCGACACGGCCTACCCATACGACTGCCAGTGAAGGTTGACCACCGGAACCGTGGCAGGGCTAGTCGACCTTGTCTACCACAAAAGGTCACCAAACCACTCCCAATTTGTATGAAAAAGGAAGTTTGAAAATTAGGGTTTGGCTTCATCAGTTTTTCAGGGGTAAATTCGAAGCAATTTGATGCAATTGAATAAAGGGTTCTGCTCAAGATGACAGTATAAGGGTAAGGCAAGTGTTAATTTGAAGAAATTAAGTCCTCTGGATGGTCTAGAACTCTCTTCTCTATCCTCTGTACCTTCACTTCTCAAGTACTCCACAAGGCGCTGAAGCAGCTCGCCTCATGCCTCGGCTGAGGCACAGTTGGGGCGCACGCTTCAGGCCGCCTTTGAAATTCGCTGTGTGCCTAGGGTGTTCTGAGGCTCCAAGGCCTTCGCCTTCGCCTCGCCTAGTCGCACCTTGAGTGCGCTTTTTAAAACTAAGGTGAATACAAAAGGCACATTCAGTAATACCCTCCACCTTCGATATCTGGCTTCCTACTTTAGGTCGTCCTACTCAAATGTCTAATTGGCTTTTTACAGAACTACCATGATGCCACTTAAATCTCTACTTTCTAAAGGAGTCATCTTTAGAAGTAGCACATACCACACGGACAGGATGTCTTCAAGTCTTTATGTAAACTATCAGAGAGGTAAACTAAAATAGGACACCCGAAATACAAAGTACGGCACTAAAGTAGGCTGCACAAACAATATATCTACAAATCAATACCTCTCTATGTCTTTCAAGGAAGGCCTATTTGCACAGAGCCACAAATACAATGAACGGGACAAGTAGCCCTCAAACAACATGCTGGGAGAAGGGAGGTGACAACCTGAAGCATCATAATACTTAAAGATCAGTAGAGTATGAAGCGCTTAAGAGAATTGTGCTTGCTAAAGAAACATCCTTTTCCTTGCTTAATTAAGCCATCAAACTCCTGCCCTCACTTCTACTTTTCTCTGAATTTTCATTTCATCATAGAGAGAGAGCACTTGCCAAAGATCGTGATTGTCCATGGCGATCAAAAGTTTCACACCATAGCAATAGTGAGAGCAAGGCATCCCACAAGAGATACAAGGCCAACAGGCTAGTATGCATGTCCATATTCAAAAAAATTTATCAACCACCTTCATGAAGTGGAATAATTTAAAATAGCACTGACATCATAGCATGAAACTTCAGAACCTCTCCCCCTTGATTTTCCTCTGATTCTCATCTCCTTTCCCCTCCCCTTTGTATCTCCCCAATAATCAAGTAACTATTCAAATGGATTTCACTTACCTCCTCTAAACCAAAACCTGGAGAATTCTGGATTCATCTCATGCAGTTTAAGTTGAAAGAGAACTCCTAAAATTGGTTTATTGATCTAGATTACCTTCTATGTATATTAACAAGGCAACAATCGCATAACGAACTAGCCCAACTGCACATCATCAGCAACTAAGAAGGGAAGTCCAACAATTGGGTTCATTACATTGTTATCACTCAAAACCAATCAACCTCTTCCCTATCCCAAAAAAGATAAAAATAAAAATAAAAAACACTCAAAAC
This sequence comes from Carnegiea gigantea, assembly GCA_029747015.1. NCBI lineage: Eukaryota > Viridiplantae > Streptophyta > Magnoliopsida > Caryophyllales > Cactaceae > Carnegiea > Carnegiea gigantea. The sequence goes on from JAKOGI010000422.1 coordinate 292,001, forward strand.
CAAAACAGAAAGGTCTTGTTGCTTGGCTTGCGTGCACGGACCTTATAAACTCAGTACCTTTCTCACAAATTGTTGATGTGGACAAAGTTCTTATATATACGCACATGTACTTGGGGCATTACAAACTTCCCCTTGCTAAACCAGACGTCTCATGGAGACTCCACAGTAGGTCCTAGTATGCCCGGGACCTACCTTTCCCAGGCATATCCATATTGAAGTATCAAGAATTCAACACAGGTGCCATGTCAATCTCAGCATTTTCCCCCCAAAAACATGCGTACAATTCTTCGTCCAAAATGGACTTGGGTGTCCATATCGTGTTCAACACACGTTTATCTTAAGGAAAAATAAAAAGTCAAAGCAATATAAGCCTGCAGACTACAGAAAGAAGTTGGTTACAGCACCAACTTACGAACCAGCAAAGCAGGCAACACAACATACTCAAATGGGAGGTCCAACAATTGGGCGTATTAATTTCCATCAAGTAACGCCAAATGTCAAAGACCTTGTTGCTCGTTGCTTGGCTTGTGGGTATGGAATCTTTTCAGCCTGATTTACTTCTCACATACCATGGATGTGAGACAGAATCCCTTCACTTATACTTGTACACACACCTAAGGCATACAGATCAAATGAACAAAACAGAAGGTTGCCATTAAATAGCAACCATGAAAGATTCCTCCTCCCCTCTCTATCCGTTGTAAATAATGGCAAGTCAATATTTTGTCAGTGTCACTTCTCAAACAACAAAAGAATTCTCAAGGGAGCAAAAGAGTACCAAATGACCTTCCCTAGAAACTACTCATATATAATAGGCGTTGCAGTGAAGGTTGAGCTGAAACTTCCACAGGAATTCAATTCCATGAACTCTTGACTCCCTCCAAGATATCTCATTAAGCTTGGTGAAACATCAATATGGCAATCATCATCCAAGAAAGCATCTCAGACAAAACATAAGACCAAACACTTAGTGATTTTCCTTTTTTTTTTTTTTGGCTGGTAAGTAACCAAGAACTGCATTGAGAAGACACCCAAGGAATGTCACTCATGTACAAAGGGGGCAACGATAAAATTCAATATCCCCTCAAGCTCACATCCATATTATCATCCACAAAATCCAACAAATCAGCTCACAGTGATCAATTAAAAAGAAAAAATAGAAGCGTCCCAGTCAATCCAATGGAAAAAAGGGAAGGTCTTTCTACGAAGCAACATCACAGCAACAACCATGCCAAAAATAGCTAGTCACCCTTTGTTGATATAACTGCAAAGGCATAGAATCTAGCCACCCTTTGTTGATATAACTGCAAAGGCCCTCTCCATATGAAGCATAAGGTCTGCCATGGATGCAACCAAAGCCCCACTCGCCACATTAGATGGTAAAAACCATCAGCAAAAGCTCATCTTTCATCCTTATAGACCTTCATAAATCATAACCACACTCACAAGCCAAGAAGAGCCTCAGTGAAAACCTAAAAAATCACTTATCCCCACCCTTCGGGCTGGATTGGATATCAAAACCATGTCTTACTTGCAATCATCTGAAAAGAACCATAAAGAAAGCTTCCTTTTTACTATTTCTAGCTTTTTTTAAAGAAATGTTTTTCTTTCCAGCTCTATTGTAAAGGGCACAATTATATCCATACAGCAAGTCCATGACATATACTTAGTGGGACCTATATTCATCACCTACTGGGGGGGGTCGGCAATGATTGTTATGGTTGCTGTATACGGACAATTAGTATTAGACAAAAAGTGCATGCAAATAGGCCTAATAGGGTACTTTAACTTTCAACTAATTTTTAGTGATAGTCGTGGCGATGACCAACACCATCATGAAAATACAACGGAAAAAAACACAGGTCCGATGCATACTCTCCATCTAGCTGCGAGATTAAAGCCTCAAATGTTGCTCTTCTTCGAGGATCACTTCTACAATGCCTTCCAGCTAGGGCATCAATTTCATCAATAAAAACAAATGAAGGAGCCTGCACAAATACAAAGAGTAAGTGCTATTATTGCATCCCTTATCAACATCATTTCAGGTTTGTTACAAAGCAAATAAGGAAAAGTGGAAATCAGACAGCAAGAGAGGTGGGCAGTTGAGAACCATCGGGTTCAAGCCATTACCTAAAGGTACACTCTGGAATCCATATGCAAAGCCTCCCCCCTCCACTCCCGGGCCCACCCACAGAGAGAGAGAGAGAGAGAGAGAGAGAGAGAGAGAGAGAGAGAGAGATGTGGCAAGGAAAATTAACTTTTAGTATGTGAATGAATCCCTACTGCAATAAGGTGGCAAGGAATTTAACCCTTAGGATAAATAGTTCATTTGTCGGTGTCCTTCTATTAATTGAACTTTATCAAGGTTTGATTTGATATGAGCATTGGCAAGCCAAGAGCAATTGTGCTACTACTTGGCACCATCCATACAATGAAGAGGTCGAATGGATCTAGATCTAGCACTCACTTTCAGAAGCAATGTCAATGCAATGCGAGTTCATACTGGATGATAGGATACACGCACGCATAATTTGCATAAAAGATCTGACATTTCATTTCCAGCCAAAACAGAACAGAAAGTATATAAACATCAGAACTCACGAAGAATTGAAGACAGAGATACTAGGAGTTGCTTTCAAGAAGAAAGATCCAGAGACTTAAAGTTCAATCTAAAATCAGCTCCTTCGGCCTACAGTCGAACATAGTCCCTTGTCATTCTGGAAGACAACTCAAGCATGCCTTGTGGATACAATCCCATGCAAATCCATTAAATCCTAAGTTGAAACCTTTCTGTCTAGTGCAAGATTACACTGCCCAAGAAATCACAATCATCTGTTCAATCCAATAAGAAGGATCTGACTCCGTCGGCTTCCATGGGACGTCCTTTCGTTTTTATGAGATTTCTAAAGGATCCTTTTGTTTTCAAAGACTGCTAAACGATGTTATTCATTGCCATGTCCTTTCCAACTGATTTCTTACGTTCTCATGCTATCTTTTTTTGTGATGATGAAGCTATCAAAAGATTGATATTCTTTGATCGAAAATACTGCCATAATGTCCACTGACCAATAGATGATCCCCAACCCAACCTTAAGAACATCCAAAGCAAATCTGACAACTTTTTTTTGGGGATAAGTAATCAAAATCCGACAACTATTCAGAAATAAATACCTTTTTGCTTTTTGGAATAAGGACCTCTCAAACAAATATGAGTAAGAATAAAACTGCTATTGTCATTAATGCTACTCATTTTTGGGCGCCATATAGGAGGCTCTAAGACTAAAAACACAAACCAGGAAATCTGCAAGTATTTTTGCAATGAGGCTTGCTTCACTACTGCAGCGTATGCAATGGAAGGAATGGGACAACAAGACGCCCCCACCAACAACAGAAGAAATTACCCCAAGTGGCTAAAAGAAGGATCGTGATGATCAAATCAATTATTCCAAAAAATCAAGATGGACGAATACTCAGAAAATTATTGTAATTTCTTTGTTCGACTACTGCATTTTGCTTTTGAATGTAGTTTGATTGAAAAAACCTTGGACCATAAGCAAACCTTCCTAAAAAGATGCTCCAGGGCTGCTTTTAGGAATAGGCCTAATCCATCCCACTGCTCTTTTATTTGATCTACCAGATTAATGAAATTTTAAATAAGTCCAAAAACAGGACCTAAAGACAAACCTCAATAAGATAGGATGACTTGCAGGATCAGTCAAAATTAAAGAATAAATAAATAAACAAAAATATGAGCCAAAGATGATCAGTTGAAAATTAGAGGACAATTAACAATTATAATAAACCTATATCTCAATGTGCTCCAACCCAGTTCAGCAGGAACTACATTAAGAAGTGATTGTTTACACTATTAAAAAAAAAAAAAATTTAAAAGAGTAAGAAGTTGAATCAGTTAATCATCAAAGCCAACTTTCACACAAGAAGAAATATATTCAACAAAAGAAAAGCAAGCTTATAGCAGAATGACCTAGAACCGCCCATCTCTGTTACTACAGAACAGAAGCAAAATATTATCAAAGAAATTTCAGCCTTTAATCCACAAGACCAACAGCAAAACACAAAGACAAAAGAAGTGGGTGAAGTTCCAACAAGAAGTAGATTTGGTCCTTACATTTCTCCGTGCAATTGAAAACATTTCATTAATCTTCGCAGCACCACTTTTCTCACTATCAGTGAATTCTGCCCCAGAAGCAAAGACAAAAGGCAAGCCACCTTTGTTTGAAAGTGATCTCGCGAACAATGTTTTACCAGTACCCGGAGGTCCGAAAAGAAGAATACCCTACAAACGCAAGACAAAAGCAGATACATTAGCCACATATAAGAAAATTTGTAATACCTGAACAAACTGGAAACTATGCTAAACTTAGTAGTAACAATAACTAAGGAATAATAATCTGCAAAAGTGGGGAACAATTGTTGTCAGCGGCTGCTTTATGTGTAACAGGGGTCTCAAAACCTTTTTTCATTTCCTGCTCCATTGCCCGTTCGCTAGATCACTTCAGGAGTCACACTGAGTTGCTTGGGCCCCACTTTTGTCACAGCCACGTGTACTAAGGGCCTATTCTTTTTGTTGGTAAATCACATTTTACCCACTTCAACCAACCTCCACCCACTTCTACCAACTCTAACAAAAAAGTTTCAACTTCAACCAACTTCAACCCACTTCAACCCATCTCCTTCAAAATTTTCACAATTCGCAAATTATCATGTGAAAATTAATTATGTTTTCAACCAAAAAAATACCCTGCAGTAATTTTTTGTGTTGGTGTATTGAAGTAGTAATTTGTAAATTAGTATGTAAAAATTATACATATAAAAATTCCCTCAATAGATACATCAAAAAATGTCATAAATAATTGTTTTTCAATGCAAAAAGTCATAAATAAATTTAAAAGTTGTTTAACATTTAACATTTACAACACTTATAAAATCATTAAAACAAAAACAATCGATAAATTTACCAAATTTTAGTTACTCTTTAAATTCTGAAAAATACTACGCCAAAAACTAAATTTACAAAAAAAATTATACCCACTCTTTTACATTAACCAACTTCTACCCATCATACCAAAAAAAATATACAAACTTCTTCCAACTTCAACCAACTTTAACCGCTTCAACCCAACCAAAAAAAAAAAAAAAAACCAACTTTAATCACTTCTACAAATCTCAATCAACTTCACCCATTTACCAATCTATATTTCCCAACGAAAAGAACATGCCCTAATTGGCTTAGAGTTCCTTTTGGAAGAAAAATTGAATACAATAATTAAAGCCAGTCTACACACTGTCTCTTGGATAATTGGACGAATGGGGTTGAAACTTCCCCTTAGCACATCAAGGACAACTTGATTAAGACCTTATTCTTTTGGAAGGCAGAACTTTATTCCTCTTTGTTCAGTAGGTGGACGTTACTGAGTCTCTTTCTTGAGCTGTAATTAGCTGCTTGTGGAGTGCGTAGTTGGCACCCATTTTCTTTGGGTTCTCTATTTTATATAAATACATCAGTTTTTGTCCCTCAAAAAGGGGGAAAAAAATGACAAAAGAGTGATAAGTGATGTTTGAAGAAAGAGTAAAGAATATTACCCTGACAAATTGCACCTCTCTTTCATAGTATTGCATAGGGTTTCTCATGTAAATCATTATTTCTTCCAGAAGATCCCAAACATCACCTCCTAATACTACTTCTCGGGACATTGATTCTATTCCACCCTCTTCGCCAACAGGCTACAAAAGCAACATATGGAATCAGAAGATACATTACCGGAGTAAACAGAAAAGTGCAGACACCATGACCAGGTTTCAGATAGTTACCAAAACGAAGTTCTCTGCATATGCCATATCAAAGAATTGTCTATACTTTTTATAAAGGAAACGGCTGGAGGCAATGTGCAGAAGCGTCAAAGACTCTCTCATAAACCACAAAATAAGGATTCCAGGTAGTAAAGCGATCACAGCTTTAAGAAGGTAATGGATCTGCTGCATCTGCAGAAGATCCACCTCGACCCCAGAATTAGAAATAGTCTCAAACAAGAATGGATCAAGGGGAATATCGACCTGCAAAAAAAAATTGGAATGGAAGAATTTTAAGGAGCAGGAGACATCAAGCATAGATAGGCATGAAAATGATGAAATACATATAAGACTTACAATGTACTCCAAAGGGAAACCCTCCTTCATTGTCACATACAATCTCTTCAGATCCTCAGTGAAGACAACAGCTGCAACCTGCCAGAAATATACGAATCAAGCTGTATTATGTGCCCCTTCTGACTGGACAATACTGTCAATACATACAATCATTGGAAGTTGCTGTAGACAATGTATCAGATATTCAGCAGACCACCGGCAATGCACCAGGAGAATGAAGTCAACACAGTAAATTTACCTCTGAACTATCGAGCTTTTCGAGAAAGTAAGTGTATGGAAGTCTTGGACGGTAGCGCCACCAACGCTTAGATATCCATAGAGCCCTGGCCCCGTCTGCAGCTGATGCCTTCTCCGCCAAATCTTTCCGAAGACTTTCCTCAACTTCTTTCATGTCAAACTCAACTGCATATCTAGCATTCAAAGCACTCAATTGCTCGGATAACTTCTCCTTTTCCATTACTTCACTCCACGCCTGAAGCCTTTCACGCCATGATCCTTTGAGTTCTCGATCAGGAGCTACAATTCCAGCAGCAAAAGAAACATGCTTTTATTAAACTATCACAAAGTGCAATGCTTGTGCCCGAGGCAGACCCACCCCCCCAAAGAAAAAAAACAAAAAAAAAACAACCACAGTAGGATATGCAATTCAAGTCATTGGATTTTAGTTCAGAAGATGAGTCCTCAACGATTCAAATATGCAATGAAGAGTTTCCCACTCAACATCTCATTGCATACGACAAAAATTAAATTAAACAAAAGAGTAAGATAATGTTGCTTCTTATAAGGATTCAAAGTTGGCAAAGGTCACATGCACGAGAAACTTGGAAACGAACAAATGTCTGCCTCAAGCAACATATATAAAGTAAAAGCTATAGATGAAGAAATTTTCAGAGCCTAAGCACAAGAATTGACCAACAAGTTCACTTAATTGTTGAATCAAACGAAAAGGCTGTTTTAGACAACAAATAAGAGGATCCCAAACTCACTAACAAGGGGAGAATCAGAGACTTCATTGAATTTTGGAATCTTTTGCGGAACATATCTAAGATGATTAGCTAACCTGAAATACCAAATTCTTTTTTCACCGCCTTCTTTGCATCTGCATTTAAGCTTGCATCACAGTCGATAATTCCTTTTGTGTTTTCTAGAGGATGTTCTATATCATCCTCCCATGCGTCTTCTCCGATGTAAGTACTATCATAAATCATGGTTCTGTTGGATCCTTCAACAAATTTTTTAATTTTCAAGCCTTTTGGCATTGTCTTCCTCCACATGCCTTTTTTCAACCTGCAGTGGCAGAAATTTTCCACAATGTTTAAGGGACATCCAGCATCACCAATCCCAAGCTCAAATGCATGCCCGATTCCTGTACATGGAAAAACAAAATGCAAATACTGGGATGGTTTATCAGGTAAAACCTATTGAAATTCAATGCGCCTTCTCTGCTTCAATTGACAGTGGTAGCTAACTAGCTATGTCCAAGCATCATTGCCACCTATAGCTTTTCCTTCTCCCACTTAGGTTAGGGAAGCTTTTTCAAGTTTCCAAAGAACCAACTCACAAAGAGTAGTGGCATGTCATAGACAAGAAACTTTCCTACCGTTCAGATTTCAGTTTTCTTGACTGTACTGTTTCTCTTCTGAGACTTGGTCCACCACCAATGTACTAGCACTATTAGGAGCTTCACATATGTAAGTATTAAACAAAAGACTGAATCCATCAAATGGAAACTGAAGTTTTGAATCTTCATTGATTACTCCGAAGACCTCCTTGTTTGTCTCTTGCTATTTCACTTTCTGTCTCCCACTATTCCTTTTCCTGTATCTCTCACATCTGTTCTTTTTCTTTTCTCTTTTTCTTTTTTTTTTTTGGCTGCTTTGCCTTAGTAATTTCAGTACCCGCATGTCTCTGATTTCCCTTCTAACATTCTCCACCTCTCTCCCATCTGTTCCGCTGTACACAATGGACAAAATTATGTGTCTGTTGCTACAAAAGTAGAATAGAACTAAATACCAAAGTCGAATACAACTAAATACCAAAGTCAAAAGCGAATGGCAGTATGAAGTGGAAGGTAAATCCAGTACTCTTTAACGTAGAATGGCTAACCTACAGCTTTAGGTAAGCCAATTTACTTATTTATTTATAATTTTCTTTGAGTTGTATAGATTCTTCCCCCCTTTCCATTTCGTTTGGCCTAAAGTACGGTGGATTTGTAAGATCTACTCATTTTGGCGATCTGGAATGCAAATGAATCGGGTCACGTGATACGGCATTGAGTGAATTAGGTCATATGATACAGATAAATACCTTAATTTTGGGCAATCTTAAGATATGCTACAAAAATACAATAAGAATAGTGAAAAGTTCCTAAAATAAAGTAGCATCAGAAACGTTAGAATCCACCCTCATGTTTTATTAAATCTCAATTTTCTTCCTCTATTCTTGACCCCTGTCATGTTGCTGGGTTCCTCTGAAGACTAAAAATGGGATCTTCTATGAGCAGGTGTGGGTAACTATTACCATATAAACGCACTTAGTCAGAATCCGGGATTATGAGGAAGAAATTCAAAAAACCCACTTCCCTTTTAGTTTTGCGAGAAAGTACGTCCTATATGAAATTGGTTGGTTTATCAGCCACAATTTGGAACTTACTTGTGACACAGGATGCCACAAATATAGCATTAAACATCAAGAGATCCCCACTGTAAAATTGGACAGTATCGTTGTTCAAGCAATAAGCAATTTAAAGCATGAGAATGAAGATACACTAGAATCATCATGTAAGCTACTAAGTATAGCATTGGATAACACATGGTAGAAAATAACTTACTTTCTAATATTGCTTGGTGTCGGCTCAGGAATCAATGCCTCCATATATGCCTCCATCAATTCTTTTTTCTCACGAGCAACACGAGGAGCTTGAATTGCAGCATGCATCTTTTGACAAGAGACTATAATAACAATTGTATATAGCACCAAGGCACTGATTCTTTTCGGTTCCCAACTTTTTATGTCCTGGACAACAATATTGTAACTATTTTACAGTCTGGTCCCAAATAACATATGATCCAACAATCAGATTTTGCAAGCATCCAGTTTAAACTCCCAGAACCAAAAAGGGGAGAGGAGGGGGGAAAATGGAATTTACATTGACCTTAAACAGGCCCCAATAACTATACTCAATTAGAAATGTCCTGGATACAAAATATCTTAGTTGAAAAATACTTTCTGGTCACCTGTTTCTTAAGAAAAATAATGAACATGTGAAAGAGTGGAGGTTACTATGACCTACGGATGAGTTTTCAGAAGTGCCCAAATAAGGGCAATCTCACTAGCAACAGCATTGGAACTTGGAACTGAACATTTAAGTAAGGCCCCCAATTCATCCAAACTGTAGTACTTCATCACCATTCACCCATTCCAACCAATTCACTCAACTTGCACCAAATGCACCATCAATACTCAATACCATTGTTTTCATTTTAGCAAAATGTTCAATTTTCCCATGCAAAAAACCTCAACAAATATACATTCATTTCCAATAGTCTAAGCAAAAGGCCAAACCCAAAAAACAAAAACTCCTTACCTTCCAATTCTCCCACTTGTTCCAACTTATGAACTCAGGGACCAATTCAGACCTGAAAAAGTTAAACCCATCTTCACATTCCTTAGCAGCATCCTGAACCCAACCCGATAACCCGGAAATCCTCTTCTGGGTATCTTCAAAATCTATCCCGGTTTCCTTCTTCACATGCTCACCACATTTGGTCAAGAATCGACCCGACCCGCGACGAATGGAGTCCATGACCCTTTCCCATGAGAGCCCATCTGACCCATTCGGACTCCCGGATGCAGAAGCCCGAAACAATGGCCTTTGAGGGGAGGACTTTAGGCGGCGGCGACGAGGGGTCAGCAAGGGCGGAGAGAGCGGCTTGAAGAAGGATGTGGGTTGGACGTTATGGATGAGTAGAGTAGAAGACATGGGAGGTGCGTGCGGTTGGAGACAGAGATTGGACGATGGGAATACTTCCCAGGGGTCTATCAGGCATGAACTGGGGCGCAAGCGGTCGAGCCGTAGGAGGTTTTTGAGATAATGTTAGTGGTAATGTAGCCGTGCAAAATCAGACATTGAGAGTAGAGTAATTTGCTGAGCAAATCATGAAGTACTTGGATAAAATTGTCATTTGACCAGAAAATAATTGAAACTATTATTGAAATTATCTGTATCAATTAAATGTCACTGGGCTTATAAAAATCATTAATGAATATCATGATAACTGGCTATAACCGATCAAATATTAAAAACAAGTGTTAACTGCCTGATTAAGGCTTGAAATAATTTTTAAAAAAGAAAAATTCATAATATATTTTGTTTTCTTTCTCTCTCTTTCCTTCACACCTCACCCTTGAACTTTGCAAAGCCCACTCTATCTCACTCTTTTCCTCTCTTCCGTCGAATCCTTGATCATGCAAACCCTAAAATCAAAATTTGGAGCTACTTCTAAAGGAGAAGTATACTAAAGTCAATTGTGTGGACGAAGTGTACTGCTGCAATTCAGCAAATTTTGAAGGTAAATTTTAAGGTTTTCATAATTTTTTGAAGAATTGAATTGGGCGAAAATTGAAGAATGTATGGGTGAATTGTGTTCATTTAGATTTGATTGTCGTTGAAGTTATTTAATTTTTCAAAGATGATTGAACTAAGTGAGAACTTATGTATACTTATGGGAAACCCTAATATTCTGTTTGGTTGAAAATATGATGCAATTTGTCTTATTTTTGTTTGTTATTATTTAATATGCAGAATGGCATCATGTGGTGATTGTAAATTGCATGTTTTTCATGGTGGGGAATTTCAGAGACCGCCTAATTTACTATAGTGAATCTGAACGTAGTGAGGTGCAAGTTGAACCTGATTGCTAAGCGTGGATGATATTAAAGACATTCTGTCAAAATTAGGGTATGCAGAAGAAAGATAGACTATTTATTTATGTAGACTAAACTGGCCATATGATGAAAGTTTGGTAGCAATTGAGACTAATGAAGTATTTAGGGCGCTAATAGGGTTGTTGACAAACCATGAATTTGTGTCTATATATGTTGAACCCATAAATGATGAAAAGGCTGAAGCAGGGGAAGGGAATGAAGAGGGTAATGGAATGAATATGATGATTATTTTGCAAATGCTGATGATGATTCTACTGATGGGTTATCATCAGAGGGGGATGATGTCTTCTTTTCCGATGTTGATGAGGATCTAGAAGATGCTAGGGAGGGGAAAAAAAAGAAATTGATGGTGCCAGTTGAAGCTGAGGAAAAGGTTGTCAATTCTGAACGGGACATAGATGAAGAGGGAAGAGAGGAGGAGATTTATAAGGATTCAAACAACCCTGATAGCCCTAACACTTTTGGTGAAGATGAGAATAAGGGGAAAAGTAGGAAAAGAAAAAAGGAGAGTAAAGTGTCCAAGGCACAGTGGTACATCATCTAGTGATCTTAAAGTTGTAACGATATTTAGAGACAAGAAGAAACTAAAGGAAGCTGTTGAGACCTACAGACTTCTTGGAGGGTATAATTTGTTCATCAAGAAGAGTGATAAGGTTTGGTTACAAATAATTCACTTGGGTGAGGGGTATAAGTGGAGGTTGTGGGCATCAAAAATGACAAATGAGGTATCTTTTCAGATAAGAATGATGGATTCATCTTACATATGTATCCCTTTCAACTTTGAGTTGGGAAAGAAATATATGTTTTGTGATTGGTTAGTTGATATTTATAGGTAGGCATTCAAATTGCAGTCCTCCCTAAGAGTAAGGGACCTTCAAAGTATTATTAAAGAGAAGCATAACTATAATGTCATACTGTATATGTGTATAAGGGCCGGGAGGACAACTTCGGACTCTATAATTGGTGATCATAGGGGACAAGAGTAGATTAGGAATTATTTTGTGGGATGTATACAAGCAAAATCTAGGTACAACCGTGAAGATATAGACTTCAAAAGATCTTAGGGCCAATATATATTCAGATTTGTTGATATACGTCCAGTACCAATGAAAAAGGGTTCCTAGAAAGCTGTAAAAGGGTACTGTCATTAAATGCATGCTTCTTAAAGAGTCCATAGGATGGACAGGTGTTTTGTGCAGTTGGTAGAGATACAAATGATTAGATGTGCCCATGTAACTTGGGTGTTGTACAAATTGAGAAGAAAAAGACATGGGAGTCCTTTCTATAACACTTGCAAGAAGACTTGGAGAGGGTTGAGGGACATGGGTGGACCATCATCTCTACCCAACATAGGGTAAGCATGTTGTCCTTGATCAATTTGATGTTTTTATAAGTTTCCTTTTTTGTTATCATCTTATTATTGCTTGGGATAAGTTGTTTATTTTTCTATTTTTGTAACTTGAACAATCATTTATGCATTTATAGGGCTTGGTTGATTGCATTCTTAAGCTATTACTTATTGAGCACAAAATGTGTGCTAAGCATGTTTATGCAAACTTAAGAAATCCATGAAGGCGTGTGTAATATAGGGATATATTCTAGAAAATTACAAAATTCACCAATAAAATACATCTGAAAAGACATATTAAGGGAATGCAGAACTTAGATGCAACAGTATGGCAGTTCTTAGAGAAAAGGGGTTTTAACACTACTGTAGGATGTATTTTAAGTTACATGCAAAGTGTGACTCAGTAGACAACATGGCTAAGATTTTTAATGGCTTCATTATTGATGCTAGATACATGCTTATTGTTTTCATGTTGAAGACAATTTTTCACTCTATTAAAGGATTGTAGCAAGAAAACATAGGCAACATCTATAGAGCAAGCAATTGCACCTAAGATTGTGAAACAAATTAGACATAAGGATTGACAATGTTAGGTATTGGGAGGCAAGCAGGGCTGGAGGTGGGATCTACAGTGTAACACATGAAACTGAGGCATTGATTGTTATCTTGAATGCAAAGAGTTGCACATGCAATTCCCGAGAATTGAGTGGTATCCCTTGTCACCACTATATAGTTGTCATGAGGGAGGAGAGATTAAACCCACGCAACTTTATCCATGACTGCTATGCAAGTGAATACCTAAAGATTACCTATTCCTATAATTGGAGGCCCATAAATAGGGGGTGACATGTGGGGAAAATTCCTTGGAAAAATAATCACTGCCCCATACTTTAAGCCTGAGAAAAAGACAACTAGCAGGTTCAAAAGAAGGCCTGAAGTGGGGGAAAAAGTAAAGGCACATATGAGAGGGTCAAAAAAGATGGTGTTAAAATGCACTATTCAAATTGTGGTGGGTAAGGGCATAACAAGACCACCTGCAATCAAAGACCATTCAAGCTAAAGGTAAAATTGTGAATCTTCAGAATTTGTGACATTTACATAGCTATATTGTGAATGTTTTTTAGATCAAAAGGCCTAGACAGAAGGAAGTGAAGATGACCAAATCAAATCATGCTTCAACTATGCAGGACTTACCTTGTTTATCAGCTATGCCACAAGTTTAACTCTTATGTTTTCTTTTTTCTTTTGGGTTTTAATGTGCAGTGTATTTGACTAACATGTTTTAATTTTTGTTTTTTGTTTTTGCTGAAATAGATTTTTAAGTCCTGGTTTCACTTTTAAGTCAACATCCCCTATCACAATGCTCCTAACCACGTGAAGCTTGTGAGGAACATCCACCATCCTCATCTGTCCCTAAAAAGGCTCAATCTTCACCTGCACAGAACCAGCCATCTCCACCTCCACAATACTAGCCACAATCATCATCTGCCACTATAGCCAAAAAGTTCAAAGTAAAGGTCAGATTGCTTAAGTCCATATCCTCCACAACTTCAATGTTTGCCCCTACTGCTTCAAAAATTGCACACCCTGCTACTGCAGGCCCTCAACTTTAACATGTTGCTACTGCAATGTTTGCCTCTGCTACTTCAAAATCAAGAAAGGCATTTCAAGCACAAAGGTAAGAATTCAAAATGTCAAGCAGAATTAGGACATTGTTATTTCAAAAGAAGACTTATATGGTTATAGATGAGTGATTCGCAAGCAAGCTGAATTAGGAATATTAAGATGTTGAAATGACTATGTTCTTTTTCATTTGTAGGCAAGCTGAATGAGGACATTGCTTTTTTTGGGTACATTTTGGTTAGCCTGTGCAACGTACGAGAATATGTCTTTTGTACATTTTGGTTATGCACTTTGTGTAAGTGCACATATGGGTAGGGGCTTTAATAGAGTGCACTATGTTATTTTGGTCAACATAAAAAACTTAGCATGATGTACCCATTACATATTTCTTACTCACATACAATGACTCGTTCAAGCTTGGTTTACAATGTTCCTACTTTACTTACATTTTCAGCAACTTGCATTAACAACAACAATACACATGTCATCCAATTCCATATTCTCATTTCTTTCAAACTTGGCATTACATTCTTTGCAATCAAAATACACATGCAACATCCATAACTAACCAACCCACATGCGTATTTCAACCTCAACATTACATACATATTACAACTAAAACTGTCCCATACCTTTTTTCTTCTCAATCTACTTCCCCCCAACCATTGAATACAACAATAACAATGACTAAGAAAATGATCCCCACATTATCAGTATTTCCTTCATCTGATAGTCATTTACCTGCAATTTCAGCCTCCTATTCTTTTCCTTCAGTAGCCTAACACTTTCTTTCTCAGCTTTTCTTTCTTGTCAAACCTTCTGCAACTTTTCAATCTCATTACCAAGAGTCTCATTCTTCACCATCAAAGTGACAACCATAGACCTCACCCTGTCAAAGAGAGCATCATCCATCCACTCAAAGTAATCACACCCTCTAACTACGCCAAACATTTTGCACCTTGCAAACCTCCTTATGGGGTTCTTAGTCATCATGCTTGTTAAAATGTCGCATCTCTTACCACAAAGGCGATACCTTCGTAATTTGAGAAGCATGGACACAATCTGCAAGCATGCCTTGAGCTGTGGGTGGATGATGCAGACATCTTCACAGTCGAATTTGTCAGGGATTCACCATTTTCAGTGCAATTTGAGTGCTTTATCACGTTTTCACATTCAATTTCTCTGTTGTGGGTTTCTAATTGAAACCCTAATTCTTCGATTGTGGAGTGAATAATGAAGAATGAGGGAAATTTCTGGGCCGGGGTTCGTTACTAAAACCCCCAATTCACTTCTCATTTTAGTTTTTTTAATTTCCTTTTTTTCTTTGTCAATCACTAGCTAAAACATTCAAAAAAATAAAACAAGAACTTATTTCAACCTACAACAGCCGGTAAATCAGTGACACGATGACATATTTAATTTTTTTGATTAAATTAGTGGCATTTAATTGACATAGATAGTTCCAGTGACAGTTCTAATTATTTTAAAGAGTTAAGTGATATTTTTATGCAAGCACTCACAAGATCTAACATGTAACTGAACTTACCCTTGGCTTTTTTTTCCCCTAAATAAAACATCTTTTTTCTTGCCCTTCCTTTTAGTTTCTAAGATTTAAAACCTAAAATGTCATTGTCATTATTTTTATTGAGTATTTTTATTCAAATGTGACATGGTATAATACATTACTTTTGAACTTTTTTTGGGTAAAAAATAATATTTATAAAATAGAAAAATAGAAATTTTTTTAAAAAAACTTAGTAATGTCATTTAACCATTTATTATTATCAATAATTATAATAATAACTACAATAACAACAACAACAGTAGCAATAATTCAATCATCTAAACCAACCTCATCATAAATCCCTAGACACCTAGCACCTTTCTCCAACTTGTCGTCTGCCACCACAAAGCCTTCACATGAATTTGACTTCTCCTATCTACCTCTCTCTCTGCTTTGATCTACCCCCTATCTACTTCATTGTCACTAGCTTACTGCCATTACACCATGTCGCAAAAAAAAGTTAACACATTTTCTAATCTTCGCTACCACATCGACTCTTGCGGCTCCTTTTTCGAAATTTCTCTTCACCTTATGCTATTAATCTCTTTCACCCAAGTAATATCAATAAGAAAGGATGATAGAAAAATTCAGTTCGCAAATGATGAGAAAGCCCAATTGAGACTAGCAAATAGGAGAGTAGTTGCGCATTATAGGCTTGTGGCCTCCCATGCATGGCAGGCGCTATAATGATTGGGTGACTTTCAATGTTAAGAGAACTAAATTTGTGATAGAATTGGCCAAGAAATTGGGTCAATGATTTGACTAGTTGGATAGTTTAGATCGGATTAGATTGATTAACTCGATTTACCATCAAACTAGGTTGAACCAACCATACCCGGCTAATCTCATCGTTAATACCCATTATATTTACAATGAGAAAATATATTTGATTATGATAAATGTCTATAATATTTATTGTATCCATATGATAACAATGTAAGTCTAAAATGGACTTAGCTTTCTTCTTTTATTAAAATAAAAAAGGGAACCTGGCTCATGATCGACAACATCACAATGTCCCAGCATTCTTCCTCCAACAAATCCCAAAAAGCAACCACTAATACCTGCCTCATTTGACTTCATCCTTAGAAAACCCTAAGTATTAAACTACAGCAAAGTAATGACACCTTCATCCTTCTCTCCCCTTTCTCCCTCCTTCTCTTTCGGTCTGATTTTCATTTCTCAACATATCAACCCTTAAATAAAGACATTAATTTAGGCTTATAAAACTACATCAATTCTCTCTCCATCTCCTTGTTGATCTTATTTTAAGGAAGACAATTGTCAGGGAATAAGAAAGTTGAGAGATTGGCTGGTGCTTCAGCTGATACTTCAGAAACCAAAAAAGCCTAGGCTCTACAATGGAAAATCTAGTTCACCTCTCTCAAGTCCATCAAGTTGCCTAATTTGAGCAATTTTGACCGATTTAATCCAGTTCAAGTGTTCGAGGAGTCTCAACCATTGTCAACCCACCAACCTAACCAATTGTCAGTCCAATAGATTCGATCGACCGGTCCTACCAAATTTCTTAACATTGGGTGACATTGTATAGTGTGGTTCGGTAGTGACGAATCTGTTAGTAGAAGGTAAATTGGGTAGAAGAGCAAGGGGATCATTTATTTTACTATTATTCTTCAACTATTACTACTAGGACAACCAATTCCTTAGAAGACTATTTTTTATATTAAATATCGTTCAACAAAAAAATCCAAAACTTTCATTAGTACATGCTAGTAGGTCATAAGGTTAGGAGGGCAGTTAGATAAAGTCATAAGGGGGGAAGGAAAAAAATAACACACTATCACTTTGCCACCAAAGAAAACGAAAACATTTTGGTGTGCTGCGTTAATAGAACTTGTTAGAGTTATGTGAGTTCATGGTCATTTCGTAAGGGTTATGTAAGTTCGTGTTCATTTTGCCAAGAACCAAACAAAAAATAGTCATGTTGTTATATGCTTTCCTCCAAATTTAATTTACATGGACACTATTGAAGAAGGTCTCGGTCTCATTTATACAATATAAGTAACTTAATTGAATTAAGTTTGTTAAATTATCAACAAAAAAGAAGTCATTTATGAAAATTGTTCTTTTTACTCATTAATTTTTATTTTCAATTATAATTTACCACATTATTTGCAGTTGCAAACTGCCAAATGAACCCAATTACCACTTCTCATTACCCTTTTCTCCATTCCCAACCATGTATTCACTAGCCAGTGTGCAACATTTGTATACTCAATTGATTGCATATGGTACAAAGATGTCGTAATCCTTATTCCAAACTCTCCTCAATCCTTATTCATTGCTTAAAACTTTACAATCATAATGTATATGTCTAGACTAGTTCATGTGCCATCTTTTGTTTGTATCTTTAAATAAGAGTCAATTGATTCTATCGTTTGACCACATATCTTCTCAATCTTCTTATGATTTGCTTTCTAATTTTTCATAGTAGTTAAGTATTTTGGTATCATTTGGAGGCATAAATTAGGACTTGATTCAACAAATAATATATAGTGTACTTTTAAAGATATCATTTTTGATGATTCCTCAGTAAAGATCCCTCTATTAAAACTTAACGTATTAATTAAAAGGGACAAATTGAATTTGAAAGTGAAAGGAATTTCAAAATTCCTCGCATCTTAAAAGAATCATTTTGACTCATTGCCTATGATGTATAAAATCAAGTTAGAAACAAGTGTGAGAATTTTGTGTGAAGTGCACTTGGAATCTTGCACTCATGTTATATGCATATACTTAGGGAAGGTGTTACACAAACAATAATTAATCAGAATATCATCACACTACAACAAAGCGGCCCACTGGAGACCGAATTTTAGAAACCAAAATCAGAGGCAGTCTCCAATTTTATTTTTGAGACCAAAGTCAGAGACCAACCCAAACCATATATAATTGAAACCAAATTTTGAGACCAACAATTGAAATGGACTCAAATAGAGACCGTTGATTGAGTCTGCTACTTACTCCACATTCAAAACCCTTGAGGGGGAAAAATTGGAGAGGAGAAGGATGGGATTAGAGAAGTGCATATGTTAGTCCATCATAGTATGTATACCTTTCTTTCCTTTAAGATAATATTTGGTTGTATGTAATGCAATCCAATCATTCTTATAATGTAATTATGATTATGTAGTTTACGGTAATGATAATTACGAAGTAGTAGTTATTTGTAATACTTTCTTACAATCAAATAATATATTGAAGATACAATTACAAACTTGATAATATTATAAGATTGTTTATATCCAACGAAACATTAGCTAAGTTCGAGTAAGGATGATAAATTTTAAAATGATGAACTTCAGAACCATATGAGAATAACTTGTTTAAAGATTACATACACGGATCTACTTGGATATTGGATATGGTACTTGCACATTGATCCGTACAATTATACATCATTAATTCATTATGTAGCCATAAAGAGGTATATATACATATATACATATATACATATATACATACACACATACATACACACATACATATATATATATATATATATATATATATATATATATATATATATATATATTTATATGTATGTATGTATGTATGTATATATGTGTGCATGTACATATGTATGTATGCATGTATGTATGTATGTTTGTATATATGTATTAAAAGTTGGATGTAACTCATGTATGAGCGGCGCATAAGTTTTTTTTATGTAGGATGTTATATAGAAGAGAATAGCCACATATGCAAGATAATTTCATGCAACAAAGGATGCCACTTGAGACAAGAGGCTATAAAGGATTGGGTGTATTTAATGAAAAAGTAATCAAATCTATTTAATAAAGTAACTATTCGCATATTTAACATAATTTTCTGTAGTGATGAGGCAGCGAAAAATGGACTTATGAGATGGCTAACAATATCTGGTGATACCTGCGTCCTTTATATCTTGTAAAGAATGTCCGCCTCGAATGTTGGATCTGAGGAATGCCCCTTTTTAACGCTCAAGTCAGTGCAGGTCTGTAGAGAGACAAAAGCAGTCAATGAAGAGATAAAGTTTGAATAATTCTTGTAAAAGGTGAGTTTTTTCTTCGAAAACGGAAATCTCTAACGTTGTGTACGTGAGAGTCTAGATTTGTGTGCAAGATTACTTACCTTTTTTGGATCAAGCAAGTGGGTATTTGTAGGGACTATAGCTGAGGGAAAAATGGTAATCTCATATACATTTCACCCTCATGGGCCTAGATGGAGTCAGACTCCCTCCACTTGAGTAGCTTAGTATGCCTTGAAACCCTTTCCTTAAGGCCATGACTCATCTGCTGACATGACTAAGAGATTGAGGGGTTTATCTCAATCATTTAACCCCTTGCACTTTACTTGCGCACCCTCACTGGAAGGGTGAGCATGTAGAATGTGGAGAAAGTACCTTGACTGATGGAGCAGCAGGACTCTTTAGCTTAGCTGCTACAGTGACAGCAGGGTAATTTACTACCCTGTCTGCTGGTCCATAGCTGTAAATGATCCCCTTTTATCACAATATAAAAGGAGAAGGAAGTAAAGGGGTTTTCATTGTTGATTCCCAATCCTTGACGAACACCTTCAATTTTAGCAAATAAGGTTCCCAACTTAGCTCAACACCGATGAAATGGCTCTCCACATCTGGTAGGCTTTTCACTGGAGTAAGTTGGACGAGCTCATCCCGCCCCCACCTCATAACCCACCACTAACGGACTTCTAGTCCTTCCATCCCAATTTCACAAAGGAAGACGTGGAGGGGATTGCTCAGGAAATGGACATACTGGAACTGGTGTAGGCAGTGTTCTATGCCATGACCATAGCCTATGCTGAAGAATAGGAGAACTCCCCGAGGTGTTAAGTGATGTCAAAGATGAGACACTAGGTAACCTTAAGTTGTTTTCCTTTGAAGTCTGGTTAGGCATCCATAAGGATGAGTTATTAGCCACCAGCCAGACAGCGTAGGGTCAAATAGTGCTCCCTCGATGCCTGAAGGTTGACCTTCGGCGGGCGGCCTTGCTTCCCTTCTTGGCCCCTCAAGCTGTATTTTCTTTTTCTTTTCTTCTTCTTTTTGGTAAGTAAATGTAAATGGGATGAACATTTATGTAGCTCATCAGCATTCGCAGCTTTGACTTTTGGAAAAAGCTCCTTCCCAATGTGTATTGGTGTATTTCCCAAGGTTTGACTGTGGAGGCCATAGATGCAATTTACCTCTTGGTATAAAAACTAAGAGGAGTGACATAAAATGCTTGTTTAACTTCTTTTCATTTTTACTTCCTAGACTGTGAAAGTTAGAATCATGGTTCTCCCTTATTATCTCAATATTGAGGAGATGGTCATCCATGCGAAACATTTAAGTGGTAGAAGAGGAATTGCACGGATGCTATCAACTTCCTGGAGTTTGACCCTGCAGTGAAGTCTGACTCGTAGAGAGGCTCACCCGGTCCTGGGACCTAGCTCCCTTGGCCTCTCTAGACGCCTAGCTGGTCAATGATGAACATGTGGCTACTGCGGAGGTAACATTGTATACTCCCTTTATTTTTGGTTGTGCGTTCCTCCTTTCCTCATTTTTTTCCTAATATTCTTATTGATAATTTTCACAGGCCTTTGTCGGGGGTTCTCATGTGATAAGGACAACGTCCTCGGTTTCCCACCTAGAGAAGTGAGTCTGCCTCCTCTAGGAGGGTCAAAATAAGGTCGAGGACTCTGCAGCTAAGTACAAAAGGCATTAGGAGAAGTTGAAGAAGGAAAAAGAGGAGCGAGAGAAGGAGAAGCAAGGGCTACACTGCCAGTTAGAGGACCTGAACATCCAGCTAGAGTCCGAGAAGAGCACCAACCAGGAAAATGTGGTTAAGGCCGATTGATCGGGATATCAACCTAGCTAGGTGGAGCTAAATGTGTTCTTTCACAATACCCTTGCCCCTTTGGAGTTCCAAATGAAGAAGATGTACTTTGAAGCATGGGCCTAGTACGTCGAGGAACACCGCCGCGCTCGTTGTTTTGGTTAAGAACCTAACAAGGTCTTGTTCGAATACAAGGCTCCTGAGGATGAGTATCTAGGTGACCAAAACAATATCGTTCCTCTGGATAGTGAGGGCTTGGTGGAAGATGCCTGTGATGATGAAGACCCCACTAGCTAGAGTCGCATCTCCTTGTTTCTCCCTCCTTAGCTATAATGCTTCTCCTTGTTTTTCTTTTTTTTTTTTTGCGCAAGGACTATTTACAAAAGATATCAATGAACCTGTGTTTTCCCTTTAACTTTGTTCCACATCCCATATTGCTTGTTGTTTAATGTATCGTCTCTTATTTGCATGCTTCACTCATCTTACACCCAGGGGCATGCTTCTAGTCCCTAATCTAAACAACAATTGATCTTTTTTATGGACTCTTCGATAGGGTAGTGAGCGGCAAGGGTCATACCTTTGCACTTTAGCCCCTTGGGGGTTAAATGTGTAGCAAACGACCAAAGTTCGTGCTACATGACCTTTAGACCTATGCGATTGGAGGTTTAGCAGACGGCCAATGGTCGTGCTACGGTACCCTTAGCCTCTTGAGGCTAAAGGTGTAGCGAATGAGGAGAGGCCATGTTGTAAGACCCTTAGCCCCTTGGGGCTAAAGGTGCAGCGAATGGCCATGGGTTATACTGTAGTATCCCTAACTCTCTTGGGCTAAAGGTGAAGTGAATGGCCAGAAGCCATGCTATAGGACCCTTAGCTCCTTAAAGCTAAAGGTGTAGCGAACAGCCGGAGACCATACTGTAGGACCCTTAGCCCCTAGAGAGTTAAAGGTGTAACGAATGACCAAGGGTCATGTTGCAAGACCCTTAGCCCTTTGAGGGCTGAAGGTGTAGTGAACTGCCAAGGGTCGTGCCTTTGGACCCTTAGTTCCCTAGGGATAAAGGTATTTGAGACACAATGGTGCTTCGTGGTCACCCAAGGAGTATTCTCCTTAACTTAACCATGCTGACACATTGATCCATTACTACATTGGGCTCTGCTGGGTATGAAAACAGAGATAAGTTAGGCAATACAATAGCATGATCTGATAGGTATTAGTTATAGTACTTTCTTAAGTTACTACTGTGCCACATCTATAGGATACTCTTTCCTTACAATGTGAGTCCTCGATACGTTTCAAGGTGGACTTGCTCTTTGATTGTGTACGAGCCTTCCTAATTAGTGCTCAACTTTACATGCTCCGTTGACTTGGCTATGGCTTCGATGTGCCTCAACACATGATTGCTCGGCTTAATTGATTGCTCTTTAACCAACCGGTTATGGAGCTGGGCAGTTCTTAGCTTATATAGGACTTCCCTAATGTATGTGTCACCATGTACGGATGGAAGCAAGTCTAAGGCGTCCCTTAGTGCAGAGTTATTAAAGGCTTCCTAAAACATGGTGAGACGGTGAGTGTGAAGGGCCACCTCGACTAGGAGAATGACCCCTAAACTGTATGTGGGCATAAAAGGTTTTTCACCCGCAGTGGCTTTCTCGGTGGTGTGAATAGACAATAAGAAACCGGGCAACTCGTATTCCCATTTACCCTTGGCACCATCCAGTTTTTTCTATAAGCCATGTAAGATCACCTTATCTGCAGCCTCAACTTGGCCATTCGCCTATGGATGTGCAACTACGATGAGCCTTGCTTGACAGCCGAACTCCTAGAGGTAGTTCTTGATCTTATTGGTGTCAAACTGGTGCATCTTATCAAAGATCATTACCCACGACACTCTAAATCTGGTGATGATATTCTTCTAGATAGACTTCTGTAGCTGTGCCGCAGTTATAGAAGCCACAACTTCTGCCTCCGCTCATTTGGTGAAACAATCAACAGCCAACAACAGGTACTTTTGCTGGCTGGTGGCTTTTGGGAATGTGCCCAAATTGTCTATGCCCCATTTAATGCAGGACAACGTGTTCAGGATGGGGGTGAGCGGGGGTGGTGGGCTTTCTTTGTATCGGGAAGAATTTATGGCACTTCTCGCATTCCCTAACTAAGCTCATGGCGTCATCGCTTAACGACGGCTAATAGTAACCAGCGAGTATAGCTATTATCGCGAGTACAGGTCCTCCGATACACAAGCTGCACATCCCATTATAGACTGCTTCGATAATTTTCTCACCTATTCTGGGTTCATGCAGTGCAGCAAGAGCCGTGTATAAGAGCATTTGTACAAAATCTAGTCGTACAAGATGAACCACTCATCTCTTTTCTTAACACGCTCTGTCTCCTTTGTGTTCGGGGGAGGTGCCCCGTTGGCTAAGTATGTTGTAATAGGATCCATCTAAGTGGAACTCTGATCGAGCCATATGATTTCCTTGGGCTTGATACTTCTCTCAGTCAGTGTCTCCCATCATATCCGCTTTGGCTTGCCGTTAATTGAAGAACTGGGAAACTTGGACAGGGCATCGGCCTGACAATTTTCAGATCGTGGGAGGTGGACGATCGAAAAATTTTCAACCAGCTAGTGGCTTCCTGGACCTAACGGACATAGGCCACCATGGTTTCGTTCTTGGTTTCATACTCCCTATTAAGTTGGCTAACCACTAGCTGAGAATCTGAGTAGGCTTTGACAAAGTCTGCACCAACTATATAACTCAGCTCTGATCCAGCCAATAAAGCCTCAAACTTCGCCGCATTATTGGAAGCCTTAAACATGAATTTGAGGGCGTGCTCTTGTTTTTTGCCTTGGAATGTCTTGATGATTAGACCTGCCTTGCTAACGTCCTTGGTGGATGATCCATCCACGTATAGGTTCCATGAGTCGGGTATGTGGTGAGCTTGAAGGGTTCACACAAGTGGATTCAGTGAAGAAATCTGCTACGGCCTATACCTTGATGGTGTATTGTGCTCCAAAGTCTATCCCGTATCATGACAATTCGACCACCCATTTGAGAAGCCTGCTGGCATCTAACTTTTGTAGGACGTTCTTCAGAGGCTGGTCAGTAATTACCATGACCTTGTCCACCTCAAAGAAAGGACAGAGCTTTCGCCTTGCCAAAACTAAGGCATAGGTAAACTTCTCGATAAGAGGATACTTTAGCTATGCTCCAGCAAAAGAGCGGGACTCATGTAATAAATGGGAATTTGCTCCTTCTCTCTCTTAATAACAAGGACAACACTAACCGCTTGCTCTAACACGACCAAATAAAGGAGCAAAGGCTTGCCTTAGGCCGAGCTGGCTATCTTTGGCAGGTGAGACAAGTATTTTTTTTAAGCGACTGGAATAGGACGTCTGCCTCCTCGTTCCACTGGAAGTGAGCATGTTTCTTAAGGAGTTGGAAGAAGGGTTGACATTTATCAGTTGACTTTGACATAAATCTGCCTCACATGGTAATGCATCCGGTCAACCACTGGTCTTCTTTGATGTTCCCTGGGGGCTTCATATCGAGCACAAACTGCACCTTGTTCAGGTTGGCTTCTATTCCTTGACTGCTGATCATGAAGCCCAAGAACTTCCCAGACCTTACATTGAAAACACACTTCTTAGGGTTAAGCTTATTATCATACATGTGAAGCACTTAGAACGTTTCTTGCAAGTCTGACTGGTCTGCAGGATGTCCCTCATTCGACGCGCTTTTTAACGATCGTACAATTGACGTACACCTCCATATTCTTCCCGATGAGGGGCTCAAACACTTTGTTTAGAAGTCATTGGCAAGCTACCCTTGTTTTTTTATCCCGAAGGGCATGACCTTATAACAGTAAAGTCTATGATCGGTGATAAAGGTTATTTTTTCTTATTCTTCCTGATGTAAAGGGATTTGATGGTACCCAGAGAAGGCATTTGTGAAGCTCAACATTAAGTGCCCATCCATGACATCCACCAATTTATTTATCTTGGGCAATGGATAGTGGGCAAGCCTTGTTGAGGTTGGTGAAATACATGTACCTATGCTAAGTTCTATTGGGCTTCTTGATCAGAACCACATTTGAAATCTACTCTGGGAATTGGCATTCATGAATGAACTCTGCATCTAAGAGCTTCTACACCTTCTCGATCGCAGCCGCACTTCACTCAGCTCCCATGTAGTTTTTCTTTTGCGTCACCGGCTTATGAGCCGTATCAACATTCAGATGGTGCCCCATAACCGCCGGGTCTATTCCGAGCAGTTCCTCTGGCCTAAAGGCGAAGACGTCTTTATATTCCTGGAAGAGGCTCTCTAGGGCCTATCGGGTTTACTCTACCATTTATCGGCCAATTTTGACCACGGGAGTTAGGCATCCCTCCTCTAGCTGCACGGTTTCCACGTCATTCACAGTTACAGAGCGTAAACATCCCTTCTCTGTTGCGGTGGCCATATAAATGGCCAGGGCTTCCGCTGTGGTAGAGAGCTCGACTCGGGGCCTCTTTTTTTGAGGATTGGGTGCGAACGCCTCACGTTGGTCTTGGCGGTCGACCAAAGGTTTGATGCTAACTGATAGCATTCTCGAGAAGTCCATTGGTCTCTGAAGAGTTTCCCTATACTTCTATCATAAGCCTCACATTGAATCTGAATGAGATAAGGCGTAATGATGGCTTTAACCTTATGTAGGGTTGGACGACCCAGAATGAGGTTGTACATAATAGGTACATCCACAACCAAGAAGTCGACTTCCAAGTTTCCTGATTTGGTCTTAACCACAAACCACATGGGCAAACAGATCAAATCCACTGGGGCTACTGCCTGTCCGCCAAAGCCGATGATAGGGTATGCCAGTGACATGATATCGCTTCCTGGGTGCTTGGGTTTCTTGATGCAATCCTAAGGGATGATGTCGGTCGAACTTCCTGTGTCAACCAAGATTCTGCGTATTAGGGCACTGGCCACCTTCAGCTCGACAACAGTGGGATCGGTCGATCTGTCCTTTGTTGCAAGTCCATAGATAACCTTTTTTAGTTCCCTGCACTTCGTGGTAGTGTGGCCATTCTGCTCATAAAATTCATAGTACTTTGCCACGTTGTGCGCTTTTTGTGTTGTGGTCATGGGCTGCCGCTTTTTTAGCATGGAGTGCCCCTTGATCTCCATGAGTATGCTTTAGGGATCTATGTTAAAATGGTGGCCCTGGACTTCATTTCTTTACTTCCTCTCAGCCCGCGTTGGATTTTTTTCCTCCATGGCCCTACTTTTTCAGGGACCATTCCCTATTTTCATGCAGATTTCTGAAACCCGAATAAAGTCAGTTGCCTTCTTAACGGCCTCAGCCAAGGATGTTTCTTTTTGCTCGGCCAATGAGAATTTGAACTGCCTATTCTTTAGGCCATTGAGGAAAGAAGTGTAAGTGACTCTGACCTCTAGGTACGGGATAAGGACGGCTTCTTAATGAAACATTTTTACAAAGTTCGCCAATGATTCATTCGGGCCTTGCCTGATTTTAGACAAGAGTACACTGGTTCACGTTTCCTAGTGGCTGGCAATGAACTGACTTACAAATCGGTCAGACAAATCTTGGAAGCAAGTTACATTCCTGGAGGAAAGACCGTTAAACTAGGCTTCGGCAACCCCTTTTAGGGTGGCCAGGAAATATCAATAATAGGCTACATCATCCACATCCTGGACATACAATTGGGCCTTGTGCACCCCAAATGCTCCACGAGATTAGCGGCCCCGTCATACAACTGCAAATTGGGCATCTTCATCTTTCTTGGTCTTGGGGCGTTCACGACCTTGCCGCTAAAGGATGTAATGAATGGCACAGAGCTGGGGTGTGTAGCCGTTTCATGCAACTTAATAGGAGTCGAGGGCTTTGTTCTTACCTCGGCTATCAAGGGACTCCTGCATCATGCATCGCTCTTTGGTGGGCCACCCCATGTGTTGAGTTCGTGAGTATCCAACCACAAGAGGGGGGTGAATTGTGGTATCTGATTTTCGCATTGTAGATAACAAACACCCTCACAGAGGTTGTTCTCAAGTGACAAACACCCTGATAGCTTGTTTGCACGGGGTGTTCTCAAATATTGCAGAGGCGAAAATCACCAAGATAGATGCGAAAAATAAAGCACACACAATTTTTACGTGGAAAACACCTCTAGCCCAACTGAGGTGTGAAAAACCACGACCTACCTCGTGTAGGATTTAACCACTTTCACTAACGGGCTTCACACGTTACAAATGTAACACACCTTGTTACAACTTGCAACCACGTAACCTTCTTCCCAAAGACAGGTTACACCACGTCCAACCTTCGCAAGATTAGACACGTCCAAGTCCACACGACTAGGACACACTCACTCACTTTTCTGATTCAAGATCAGGGTTACAAACACCTTACAGGGGGTGCTTCTCACTAAGCAGATGTAAGGTACAATGAAGATCCTATTATGCCAATGGTATGAAAACTCAAAATCAAACACAGCTTGTCACGGTTTGCTTTTCAGAATGAAGCTCAAGAATCTTTGAGTGTAAACCGAGTTTTCTGATTTTCCTGGATTTTTCAAAAGGCTGTGTTTATGCAAATTCAAACCGAGTTTTCTATCTCTCTGTTTTTCGTGTGAATATTGTATATGTCTGTCTGTGTGTATATACTAGGAGAGAAAAAGCTGAGGCTTTTAAACAAAAAAACCAACGGTCATAAACCACAGAATCAGCTAAGTATGGAAATTGTTTTGCAAAATTATCCAACGGCTAATGATTAATTTATCCCAAAATATAAGGGATTTTGTTATCTTAAAAGATAACCCTTATCTTCCCATAACCGTGAAGAGGTTTAAAGAGATTTTCAGCTTTTACCAAATCCGAAAATATAGTCAAAGGAAATTTTTTCCTTTAAGTTTTGGCAAATCTCCAAAACTTATTTTCGAAATTCTCCCAAAATATTTTCAGGAAATATCCTTTCCAGAGAAATAGCAGTTTTGAAATTCAAGGAAAGTATTCTAGAGATCTTGGCCAACCAAAATGAATTTTTCAAAAATAATCGGGTATGGCCACTGCAGTTCAGAAACACCCTAGGCACCCTGTTCGCAGGGTTGTTCGCAACTGGTGTTCTGAAGCACTTAGCGCAAGTACCGATTCAAGAAGTGTTTAAAAATGATGTTTTCAATATTGGCATATTAACAAGAGTCTAATTAAATAAAACCTATATACCCAAGACTTCTTGTTTTGAACCAGTCATCTTGTCCGAGATTTGTAGAGCTGCTGTGAACACCAAGGCCACCTTGTTTGCTGGGGTTGTTCTTTGCATTGCTAGAGTTCAGGAACACGCTTTACAATCAACTGTCGAGATGGTGTTCTTGACTTAATATAGAATCACCAAGTAAAACCTGTCTAGAAGACATTCTCACATGTAGCAAACCAGTTAATACAATAAAGATCACAAACACCAGTTAGGCCTGTTTGGAGATCGTGTTCGGAGCAACATTACTTGGACAGATTTTTACACTTGGATTTGTTATCATCAAAACTAAATATAATAACACAACAAATTCCCCCTTTTTGATGATGACAAACCAAGTGACCATATTGACAAAAAATGAATGAATGCTGATAGGGATAAGTCAATGCTAAGGTCTACTCGTCAATAGGACTACTTCCCCCTTTTGGCATCATTAAAAAGCATAAACAACATTATGAATGCAAGAAAAGAAGTAAATAGCAGAAGTTGCAAGAGGCAGTAATAAAGGGATATTGCATTAAAAACCTTACAAATGCCAAAAACGAAAGTAAGGAAGGAGGAGACTAGAGAACAGCCTAGACAATCAGGGAGCAGGGGGTGGTTGCGTTTGCAGAGGAGGGATGCTAGGGGCAAGAGTGGAGAGAAGTGCAAGCAAATCTTCATGGCGTTTGGCCGAGAGAGCTCGTTCCTCAGCAAGAGCAGCCTTGACAGCTAAGAGCTCATCTTTGAGGCGAGCATTGTCCTCAAGAACAGCCTCAACCTTGACGGAAGGTTGTCCAGAAACAGGTGGTCGAGGTGGTCGACGACCCTGTTTGGAGACTGACCCTTCGCCAACCCCATAGCCACACCCTAGTAGGGTGTCAACGCCAATTTCATCAATGATTTGGGCCGGCACTCTTCGTGTGAGCACGATCCCAAAGTACTCAAGCACCCTTGTCAACAAAAACCCATAGCCAAGATCATGTGCCCGGGTGGTGTTCGCAATTCGCTCTATGTGGCGAATCATGATTGCAGGGAGGTTTACTGGTTCCTCCCGATCCAGTAGGTCCACCAGACATTGATCGAAGGCATCTGCTGAGTTTCGCCCTTGACCTCGCGGTATTATGTTCTTGATGGTGAACATAAACAGTAGTTGGTGTAGGGAGGTCATTTCACCCTTCTTAACCGAGAGGGGTGTTCTCAGGCCCTGTTTTTGACTAAGGCGTTTGGACACCTCTAAGAGCCTGGCTGTTTCCAGGGCCGTTTTGTCTTCCCTCACATACACAGCAAATCCACGAGAGGGGATGCCCAGAATATCACTCAGGGTGGCTTCATCAAAGGAAAAATGACACGCATTGACAGCACTTGTCACCACCCCATTTGTGACAGAGCAGTTGGCATAGAATTCAGCCAACTCGGGCATAGAACACCCTTGCTGGGTGTTTGCAAACAACTCAAGCCAGCATTGGGCTCGAAGCTTGTTCAAGAACACCCCCAGACCCTGTTCCTCGAAAAAGCTTACATTCACTACCTTCCCCCTGACGACATTGCGCTTCAGCAACTGCGCATGTTTGTCAGACATAGGAGAGGGAGTGAACTGCTTTGGGCGTTTAAGGACAGGAACAGAGGTGGTAGTTTCTGGTAGGGGGGCTGTTCTGGGCTTTCGCTTGAGGGGTGTTTTGGCAGGAGAGGGCTTCACAGCAGGTTTATTGGTTGGTTTTGGAGGAGATTGTTCTTCAGAGGACTCGGAAAACACCAGTGTCCCCTGTTTGAAGGTGGTGTTCTCAGAGTCAGAACTCGAGAACCCTTCAGAAGAAGAAGAAATCTCCTCGATGACAGGAGTAAAGTGTTTGGAGGTACGAGGAGCGGATTGAAAAGCGATTCTCGCAGACTTGCGAGAGGGCTTAGAGGATTGAGGAGAAGAGGGAGTTTGTGAGGGTTGAGACCTTGGTTGTGGCCTTGTTCTTGGCGTTCTACTACGCCTAGCCACGATTTTCACCCTCTTCCTTTTCTCTCCAGTTCGAGCGACCGGAGTGGGGGTTTCAGCCTCAGGGAAAGAATTCTTCTCGAGACCCTCCTCAGACGACTCATTCGACTTCCCTTGGAAGTCAACAGGCAGATCCTCCATAACCACACCTTCGACAGAGGCAGCCCCTGTTTCTGTCGCGGTGTCAGAGAAACAGGGCTCAAAATTAAACCCTTCAGGGGTTTCCAAGAATTGTTCTTGAGACCCCGACTTTGTTCCCTCTGACTCAACTGAAATGGGACAAGCAATTGCCCCTACGAGGAACACCAATTCCCTTCCACATTCAAAGGGAATATCATCCATCCCCATTCCCACTGATTTTAGAGACAAGCGATTCAGAAATTGGAAAGGCTTGTAAAGAATTGGGCGAGAAGGAGCAGGAATTGAGGAAGAAAGAACGAGGGCTTTTGATTGAAGAGTGTTGTTGGAAGCCATTGTTGCTAGAGGAGAGAGATTAGGGTTTAAGGAGTTTGCAGGATGTTCGGTTTTTGCTTGAGGGCAAGACGAACGATAGTACTAAGAGCAGGGCATAAAGAGAGAGAGAGAGAGAGAGAGCAGCCGAATCTTTGAGAAGATCTCTTGAATTGCAACGGGTAGGAGCAATAACATCTTGTGCCTTGGGAAGGAAAGCAAACACACCGAGCAACCAAGAGGCGTACCTGTTCTCTGTATTATGCCACCGAGCAACCAAGGGGCGTACCTGTTCTCTGTATTATGCCTGTTCTTTGCCGTCCGATCTGATTCGACTGAATGACATTAAGACGGCTCCAGTACATCCCCTTATGCTGTACTAAGTAGATAAGGAAAAAAAATGCATGCAATACGGGCATATGCAATCACATCCGTTATTAATAAAATTTGCCAACAGGGGGAGAGAACAGGGTGTAAAGGTTGATCTTACCAAACCCAGTTCATGTTCTGGAAATAGGTATCTCAGGGTGTTCTCACCAACCCTAGTTCCAGTCTATTTCTCTCAAAAAGGTCTCTAGCTAGTGCCTTAGTGAATATATCAGCAATCTGACTTTCCGTTGAGCAAAAATTCATAGAGATTAAACCCTTTTCAACATTATCTCTCAAGAAATGATGTCGAATGTCAATATGCTTTGTTCTTTTATGTTGACATGGATTTTTGGCAATATTAATTGCACTTGTGTTATCACAAAAAATAGGAATGCATCCAATGTCAACACAAAAGTCCTTAAGCTGTTGCCTTATCCACAACAGTTGAGCACAACATGAAGCTGCTGCAACATATTCAGCTTCTGCCGTGGACATGGCAACTGAATGTTGCTTCTTGGTAGCCCAAGATACCAAACAAGGTCCAAGAAAGTGAGCCATACCTGAGGTACTCTTTCTATCAACTAGGAATCCAGCATAGTCAGCATCAGCATATCCAACAAGATCAAAATTGTAACCTTTAGGATACCATAGAGCTAAATTGGGTGTATGTTTCAAATACCTTAGTATCCGTTTAACAGCCTTAAGATGAGTTTCCTTAGGATTAGACTGAAAACGGGCACATAAACCAACACTAAAAACAATATCAGGTCTACTAGCGGTTAGGTATAAGAGTGACCCAATCATACCCCGATAGAGTTTCTCCTCAACTGAGGGACTCCCATCATCCATAACCAACTTGGTTGAAGGAGAAATAGGAGTGTCTATGGGTTTGGCCGACTCCATCCCAAAACGCTTAAGTAATTCCTTGATATACTTTTGCTGATGGATCATGGTGCCGTTTGGAGTTTGCTTGATTTGTAAGCCTAAGAAAAAATTAAGCTCACCCATCATGCTCATCTCAAACTCACTCCTCATCATATTTGAAAATTCATTGCATAAATCATGATGAGTTGCACCAAATATAATGTCATCAACATATATTTGGACAATCAAAAAATGTTCCCCCTTAGATTTTAGAAACAAGGTATTGTCTACCTTGCCTCTTCTAAAATCATTTTCAAGTAAAAAACTTGACAACCGTTCATACCAAGCTCTTGGAGCTTGTTTTAAACCATAAAATGCCTTGTCAAGTTTAAAAATATGATTTGGAAAATCACCATTTTCAAAACCAGGGGGTTGTTTGACATACACCTCTTCTTTAAGGTATCCGTTTAGAAATGCACTTTTAACATCTATTTGATATAACTTGATTTCCATATGAGTTGCAAAGGCTATTAAAATTCGAATAGCCTCAATTCTAGCAACTGGTGCAAAGGTTTCTTCGTAATCGATCCCTTCTTCTTGATTGTATCCTTGTACAACCAGCCGTGCCTTGTTCCTGGTGACTGTTCCTGACTCATCCAGTTTGTTTCGGAACACCCACTTGGTTCCAATGATTGTTCTCTCTGCAGGTTTAGGTACAAGGTGCCATACCTTGTTTATTTCAAATTGATGAAGCTCTTCTTGCATAGCCGTGATCCAATCTGAATCTGCAAGAGCTTCATTCACACTTTTTGGCTCAATGTTAGAAAGAAAAGCATAGAAAGCACAAAAATTCTTTAGTTTAGATCTAGTTTGCACTCCAGTATTAATATCTGACAAGATTTGATCAAGAGGGTGCGAACTATGGTGCTTCCATGGTCGTGGAGTAAGAGGATCCACAGACACATGCTCTGTTCTAACTGAAATGTGTGTAGGATCAGGCTCAAGAACACCTCCTGATCCTGTTTCTGCACCTGTTTGTAACCTTATTCCTGAAGAACATGGTTCCGAACAGGGTTCAGCGGTGTTTTCCCCTGTTTGGTGTTCACCTTGCCTGCTGTTCTAAGGAACACCTTCAGGAGTTGTTTTCTCCATGGTGTTCTTACATCGTTTATCTTGGAGCAACACTTCTTTTCGAACAAGACCTAATTCAAGTTCATCTTCCTGTGCATCATTCTCACTCAACACGTTAGATTCATCAAAAAGTACATGCACACTTTCCTCAACACACAAGGTTCTTTTGTTAAAGACTTTGTATGCCTTGCTGTGAGAAGAATAGCCAAGAAGTATTGCCTCATCACTTCTTGGATCAAACTTTCCTAAGGCATCCTTCCCATTATTATGCACAAAACACTTACAACCAAATGTCCTTAGGTGCGTAATATTGGGTTTTCTGCCTTTGAAAAGTTCATAAGGAGTTTTATTCAACATGGGTCTGATCATGCATCTATTTATAATGTAACATGAGGTGTTCAATGCTTCTGCCCAAAAATACCTAGGAAGACCACTAGCAATAAGCATTGTTCTGGTCATGTCTTCCAGGGTGCGATTTTTGCGCTCAACCACCCTATTTTGTTGGGGTGTTCTTGGAGCTGAGAAGTTATGATCAACACCATGTTCATTACAATAGTTAATAAAACTTGTATTTTCAAACTCAGTTCCATGATCAGATCTCAAGCTAATTAAAGAGTGTCCTACTCTCTTTTCAACCTTTTTGAGAAAGGCAATAAAATTCTCAAAGGTTTCATCTTTGGATGCCAAAAACAAGGTCCAAGTAAATCGAGAGTAATCATCCACTACAACAAGCACATACTTTTTCCCACCTCTACTGGTTACCCTCATGGGACCACACAAATCAATGTGTAATAATTCTGGAGGTCGAGTAGTGCTTACACACCTTTTCGATTTAAAAGAAGATCTGACTTGTTTGCCTTTTGCACAAGATTCACATACCTTGTCATCATTAAATTTGATGGAAGGTAGTCCAACAACCAAATCTTTGGAAACAAGTTTGTTTAACAAAGATAGGCTTGCATGACCTAGTCTCTTGTGCCATAACATTATATCATCATTTAATGCATTTAAACAAGTCAGATTATTTTGGAGAAGAGTGGAAATACAAACTTTATAAACATTTTGACATCGCTTCCCCCTCAACACAACATCTCCTGTGTCGTCATTTACAACCAAGCAACGTGTTCGTGAAAATACCACTAGGTTGTTCTTGTCACACAGTTGGGACACACTTAGCAAATTGTGCTTTAAACCATCAACCAAGTGCACATTATCAATTGAGTGGGAGAGAGTTTTACCAATATTACCTATACCGACAATTGTCCCAGACTTGCCGTTTCCAAATGCTACACTCCCACCATTCAAAGCTGTAAGTGAGAGAAAATTTGATCTTTCTCCAGTCATGTGCCGCGAACACCCACTATCAACATACCACAGCTGCCTGTTTTCAAGGTTGTTTTCTGATCTGTTTGACAGGGTGTTTCTTACCCTGTTTGCTGGGTTGTTTGTGGGATTGTTCTCTCTCACTTCAGCCTGCAAAACAAATCACGGGTTAGTTTTGGGAACCCAGATCCACTTGGGTCCCATTCTTTTAGACATGTAAAGCTCATTTTTTCTAATCCAGATTTGTTTCACATACCTTTCATTCTTTTCATTGGCATGTTTTCTTAAAGGACAAGAATATCGATAGTGACCAGTTTTACCACAATGAAAGCAAACAATGTTTTCAGGTAATCCCACATACTTTCTATGAATTGGGTAAACTGTTCGTTTAGGCTTATACCCAAGTCCCTTTCTGTTTCGACTGTGGTGAGTGTTTAACCAAGCAAGGGCCTGTGAAGATTTGTTCCAGTGTTTGTTTGTGCTAAGCTCGGTTTCCAGTTTTTCTTTATTAGCATGCAAACCTTTGTTCTCTTTGAGCAGGGACTCAACCATTCCTTCCACCTCAAAGAGTTTTTCCTCTATTCGAGAGTAATCTCCTTCTTTTATAAAGAGGTTTTCTTTGAGTATATTAACATTTTCATGTAAACCGAGTTTTTCATTTTTAAGAATTTCATTTTCAAGCTCTAGGTCACGAACTTCTCTTTTTAGATCAGCACATGTGTCTATTAAATTATATAGAAGTTCTTCTAAAGTGGCTTTGTTAAGACCATGTACCTTGTTCTTGAGATCTGAGAAGCTGATTGTTGATTCATCATCTGAATCTGAATCACTTTGTGCCATAAGTGCTACGACTCCTTCTTCAGCTTTAGATTCTCCTTCATCCTCAGAGGAATCTCCCCAAGCAGCCAGCATAGCTTTCGAGAATCGCCTGCCCAGATTGTTTATAGGGTGTTTTCGACCCTGTTTTCGAGGGTGTTCAGGCATTTGATCTTCTCGAAGCAGAGGGCAATTCTTGACTAAGTGATCTGGTTTGCCGCACTTGAAACACCCTGTGAGCTGTTCTTTGGAGGTGTTTCTGGACTTGCTGAAGTCTTTTCTTTTGTTGTTTTCCTTGACCTTTTTGAAGAATTTCTTGAATTTTCTGGACATTAGGGCCATTTCTTCATCTTCAAGGTCAGAGTCAGTGTCCTCATGTGCTTTCAAGGCAAGCCCACGATCCTTCTTTTGCTCCTCTCTTTGCTGTGAGTTCTTTCGGAGTTCATAGGTCTGGAGATTACCAATCAACTCGTCGAGGGTGATCTTGTTCATGTCTTTAGCCTCTTGGATGGCTGTTACTTTGGCCTCCCACGTGCGAGGTAAAATTCTGAGGATTTTCCTCACCAACTCTTCAGTGGTGAAAGATCTTCCCAGGGATTTTAACTCGTTCGTGATGTGGGTGAACCGTGTATACATGTCCATCACAGTTTCATGATCACCCATATCAAACAACTCATATTGTCGCATAAGTAGCTCAATTCTAGATTGTTTAACTTGACTCGTACCTTCATGAGCAACTTGCAGAGCATTCCAGATAGCTTGGGCTGATTCACACTCAGAGATGCGAGTGTATTCATCGGGTCCTAGGCCAAAATATAGAAGCTTTTTGGCTTTGACATTTTTCTCCATTTTCTTGTAGTCCTCGGTATCAAATTCTATGGATTCCTTGGGAACCTTCTTACCATCTTCAAGCACCTTGGTGGGAACAAGGGGCCCGTTCTTGATGAGCATCCATAATTCATAATCTTCTGCCTGAATATAGTTCTCCATCCTATTCTTCCACCAACTATAATGTTGGCCGTTGAAATAGGGTGGACGAGTAATGGATTGCCCTTCAAGAATTCCTTGTGGGGTACTCATCTTCAGAATCTCTCAAGGTGTTAACCTTTTGTAAGAGAACCCGCTCTGATACCACTTGTTGAGTTCGTGAGTATCCAACCACAAGAGGGGGGTGAATTGTGGTATCTGATTTTCGCGTTGTAGATAACAAACACCCTCACAGAGGTTATTCTCAAGTGACAAACACCCTGATAGCTTGTTTGCACGGGGTGTTCTCAAATATTGCAGAGGCGAAAATCATCAAGATAGATGCGGAAAATAAAGCACACACAATTTTTACGTGGAAAACACCTCTAGCCCAACTGAGGTGTGAAAAACCACGACCTACCTCGTGTAGGATTTAACCACTTTCACTAACGGGCTTCACACGTTACAAATGTAACACACCTTGTTACAACTTGCAACCACGTAACCTTCTTCCCAAAGACAGGTTACACCACGTCCAACCTTCGCAAGATTAGACACGTCCAAGTCCACACGACTAGGACACACTCACTCACTTTTCTGATTCAAGATCAGGGTTACAAACACCTTACAGGGGGTGCTTCTCACTAAGCAGATGTAAGGTACAATGAAGATCCTATTATGCCAATGGTATGAAAACTCAAAATCAAACACAGCTTGTCACGGTTTGCTTTTCAGAATGAAGCTCAAGAATCTTTGAGTGTAAACCGAGTTTTCTGATTTTCCTGGATTTTTCAAAAGGCTGTGTTTATGCAAATTCAAACCGAGTTTTCTATCTCTCTGTTTTTCGAGTGTTTTGAATATCTGTATATATCTGTCTGTGTGTATATGCTGGGAGAGAAAAAGCTGAGGCTTTTAAACAAAAAAACCAACGGTCATAAACCACAGAATCAGCTAAGTATGGAAATTGTTTTGCAAAATTATCCAACGGCTAATGATTAATTTATCCCAAAATATAAGGGATTTTGTTATCTTAAAAGATAACCCTTATCTTCCCATAACCGTGAAGAGGTTTAAAGAGATTTTCAGCTTTTACCAAATCCGAAAATATAGTCAAAGGAAATTTTTTTCCTTTAAGTTTTGGCAAATCTCCAAAACTTATTTTCGAAATTCTCCCAAAATATTTTCAGGAAATATCCTTTCCAGAGAAATAGCAGTTTTGAAATTCAAGGAAAGTATTCTAGAGATCTTGGCCAACCAAAATGAATTTTTCAAAAATAATCGGGTATGGCCACTGCAGTTCAGAAACACCCTAGGCACCCTGTTCGCAGGGTTGTTCGCAACTGGTGTTCTGAAGCACTTAGCGCAAGTACCGATTCAAGAAGTGTTTAAAAATGATGTTTTCAATATTGGCATATTAACAAGAGTCTAATTAAATAAAACCTATATACCCAAGACTTCTTGTTTTGAACCAGTCATCTTGTCCGAGATTTGTAGAGCTGCTGTGAACACCAAGGCCACCTTGTTTGCTGGGGTTGTTCTTTGCATTGCTAGAGTTCAGGAACATGCTTTACAATCAACTGTCGAGATGGTGTTCTTGACTTAATATAGAATCACCAAGTAAAACCTGTCTAGAAGACATTCTCACATGTAGCAAACCAGTTAATATAATAAAGATCACAAACACCAGTTAGGCCTGTTTGGAGATCGTGTTCGGAGCAACATTACTTGGACAGATTTTTACACTTGGATTTGTTATCATCAAAACTAAATATAATAACACAACACCATGAGCATCCGACCCTCATTGACTCCTGACCGTGCAGCATAGGTCACACGCACGCTCCCTAACCATAAACCGTTCTAGTGAGTACCAGGGTTGTGCAAAATCGGTTAACCAGACTTTTGATTAACCAAAAGTCGGTTAACCGAAAATTCGGTTAGTGAAAACATCGAACCGTAACTGAACCGAAATCGTCGGTTAACCAATTGTTCAGTTAACCAAATTCTCGATTCGGCCAAAATTCGATCTGTAGCCGAACTGGAACATTCGGTTAACCGAATGTTCCAGTCGGTTAACCGATTTTCTGGTTCTATTAACGGTTAACCGCTATAATTGAAAAAAAAACTAAATTTAGTACACGTTTTTCACGTCAAATTAAAACCATACTTTTGCAGTTAATGCTACTGTCTACTAATTTTAGAGTTGTCTATTGATTTTAGAAGCTTAAGGGCA
Source organism: Carnegiea gigantea (assembly GCA_029747015.1). Classification (NCBI taxonomy): domain Eukaryota; kingdom Viridiplantae; phylum Streptophyta; class Magnoliopsida; order Caryophyllales; family Cactaceae; genus Carnegiea; species Carnegiea gigantea. The sequence continues at coordinate 330,855 of JAKOGI010000422.1, forward strand.
GCACATAAAACATAATAAAGTAGTAGGATGTCTCATCAAATTAAAACCATACTTGGTTATAAAAAATAAAAAGAGGTTCACCACAGCAGCAGCCAGCAACAATGTGTCTTGAGTCCTGACTCTTGAGGGCTAGGGTGGGGAGAGGGAATTGCAAACTTGAAAATGACATCTATAAGTCCATAACCACCATAACCAACATAAGTTGTCTTAGGGGAGGGCGTAAAAATACATAGATGTCTAAATTATAAACTAAACAGCAACATATGATAAAACTTAATAAAGTAGTATCTAATAAGCTCCAAACCTCCAACTCATATGTCATCCGATGGAACCATTGACTCATCTATAGCAATCATAGGTTGCTCCAATGTCAAGTCATGCAAACCTAAAGTTAAAATTCACGAAAATAAGTTGAGGATTATATAATAATAAGAGCAACAAAATTAATAATTAATATGAATAAATACATAAATACAAGTATAGTAAGAATAAGAACCTTACTATTCTCTAAATCCTTTAATTCAAGAAAGTTTTCTTTCAACATAAGAGGGCCATGTGACTTGCATAACCAATCTTGAGCACAAATGAGAGCTTCCACTATTCTAGGAGTTAAGAAAGTGCGGAAAGAATTAAGAACACGGCCTCTGGTGCTAAAGGCGGGCTTGGAAGCAACCTTAGAAACCGGCATAGCAAGCACGTCTCAGGCCATTATGGTGAGAATATGATATCTCTTATTTGATCTTTCCAAAATTGCAAAATTTCAAATGTCTTGTCATTTTGCTCACATTCATCACACAAGTATTTGTTAAGCTCACTTTTCTTTTCACTTTCTAGAGTTCCCTTTTCTTTCTTGTACTTCATACTCAAAAGTTGATTCACATCCAACACCAACTCATTAGAAGGAACACTGAATGCCAAAGGAGTACTAGCACAACTCAATCCTTCTATGTTCCTTTTTGGCCGAAGAAGAGAAGATGCATAGAAATCAAACATGGACCTTAAAGTGACTTTGATCTTGAGGAACAATATATTGGCACTTTTCACATCATAGTTGGTCCTAACAAGCCATTGAACATAATCCAACTTGTATCTTGGGTCCAAGGATGAAGGAACCATGAGGCCAAAGGAGGCCTTGGCCCCCCCAGCCCAAAAAAATTAAAAATTAAGCATGAGTACAAAAGCCTGTATAAAAATATTAAGAGGTTGCGATTGTGAAATCTCTGTCAAGCAATTGCAAAGCCTGCACGGCTTCGCTAGCTAGCCGCCTAGGGTTTTGTGCTGCCACCATCATCCTTTAATTTATCTCTCTCCATTTCTCAAATTATTCCACTATTTTAATTATAAGGGATATTGGACTATAATACACTATACTTTAGGGGTATTGGATAATAATACTCACAACTTTAAACTTGGACGTTCATGTACCACACTATGGATCTATTTGCTATTTATCTACCAAGATAGAGTTTGGATGTATTTTTATCAATGTAATGCAATAATTTTACAATGGTTTGCAATTGCATATGTCTAAAATTCAAGAATTTTTAAGTGTATGCAATGACATATGTTGAATATGTACTTACATCACCCACTGAAAACACCTTCAAAATCGTTCTTGATATATAAACAGCAAATAGGCCCATAATGTAGTGCACAGACATCTAAGTTCAAAGTTAGGAGTATTATTATCCTACATCCCCAAAGTACAGTATGTTGTAGTCTAATATCCCTAATTGTAAAGGAAAAAGTGAAGAAAGTCTATCAAGCAAAATTGATTAACAAGGTCTGAAGGTTAGTAAATTCACTTGTCAATTGGATTCTTGGAACATGAAATTGTTTTTTTTTCCTTTTGTTAATAATAGCTAAAGCATGTCACTGGTCTTGTTGATCTCATTACTTTGTTTTCTTCCACTTGGGGTAAATATGCAAGTGTATAGGAGTCAAGTGTGTCTTATGCCATGTCTTGTATTTTTAGGATTCAATCCCCACATAATTTTACCTCATTGCATTCATAGTAGTAATTATTTTCTTTTAATTGTCAACAAAAAATTATCAACTTTTTAATTATATTAGTAACTGTTAGCCTAATATTAGTAAACTGAAATTGGCGTGATGCGGTTTTAATGTGAATCAAACCTTAAATTAACTAATGTAGTATTTACGTTATGCTTTGTTAATTTTTTGTTAATATAATCTAATTCTTTAATTTGAGCTATAACATATTTTAATTATTTGGAGTTTAAATTATCAAAGTTGTATAAATGTACTTTACTGATGCTTATATATTTCTAATATAAATTATTAGTTCAAATTATAACATATTTTAATTAAATAAACTTTCAATGATCAAAATTATATTTCTTAGATATCATCAATCATATGGAAAAGCAAAAATAGAGTAAGATAGATTCTATTTTCAAGAGGAAAAGAGATGAAACTTCAAAAGGCAAGATAGTCAATAACTCTACAATGGACAATCAGCCTATACCAGTTGTTGAGTCTAATCCAGTAGAACTTGGTGATACTTTAATTCCTCTAGTGTCTCCTTTGGATATACGAAGCACTATAATTATTGAGAAGATGAATGAAAACTTGGACCGTGATCCTGGGAAAAGGAAGCAAATTTAGGAATATCTAGTTGAATTACACAATAAATTTCAAAGAGCTGATATAAACGAAGGTCCATACCATCCTAAACTGACTAATTTTCCAAAGTCTGGACCAGTTAATCATCTTTGACGGTTTCAGTCTTCTTGGTATGCTCTTTTTCCATCTTGGTTAGAATATTCTATTGAGAAGGATGCTGCATTTTGCCTACCATGTTTTCTTTTTAACAAGGAAGACAACCCACCTAGACTGTGGATGGATTTCAAAACTGAAAGAAAGTTAGAGGAAGAAATTGTGCTTTCTTGAATCATGTGGGCAGAGTGCCAAATATTACTCATAAGAAGGCTGATGAAGCTGTTTATGACTTACTTAATCAAAAACAACATATGCCTTAAGTGTTTGATAAATAAACTGCAGAAGAAATTAAACAAAATAGATTGCGGCTAAAAGTTTCAATTAATGCAGTTCTTTTCCTAGCATTTCAGGGATGTGCCCTAAGAGGCAATGATGAAAGCAAAGACTCTCTAAATTGTGGTAATTTTGTTGAGATTGTAAAGCTTCTGGCTTCTTATAATTCATCTTCAGTGGAAGTTGTGTTAGAAAATGCTCCTAAAAATGTTTCATATACTTCGTCTGATGTCCAAAAGGAGATTTTGCAATTTTTTAGGGAGAAAGTTAAAAGAGCTATTTGGGATGACATTGGTGATTCTAAGTTTTGCATTATTGTTGATAAAGCTGCTGATATATCAAATCAAGAGCAAATGATAATTGTTTTATGATACGTTGACAATTAAGGCTTAGGGAGAGATTTTTAGCATAATTCATGTTGCAGATATTTAAGCAACAACTTTGAAATATAATATTTATTCCACTCTTTCTCATTATGAACTTGATATTCACAATATACGTGGGCAAGGTTATGATGGTGCAAGCAACATGCAGGGAGAGTAGAAAGGATTACAGGCCTTGATTAATAAAGATTGTCCTTTTGCTTACTATGTCCATTGTTTTGCACATCGTTTACAATTGGCATTGGTTGCAGCATCAAAAGATACTAAGCCTGTTTATAAATTCTTTTCTCAGTTGACCACTATTATAAACATTATTCTTGCCTCCCATAAGCGCACTGATGAGTTAAAGGCTACTTACGCCGATGAAATTGCTTACTTAGTTGAGCATGGTGAGCTTGAGTCGGGAACTAGCCTTAATCAAATTGGCACTTTGCAGAGACCAGGAGACACATTGGAGCTCTCATTTGAAGTCTATTTTAAGTCTAATAAAGACGTTTAGTTCCACATGTATTGTTCCTGGCAAATTGATTGATGAAGGGCGGACTTCAGCTCAACGTGGAGGTGCAGATTATGCATATGAAATTTTAGCTTCTTTTTAATTCATCTTTGCCATGCATTTGATGAAAGAGACAATGACCATCACTCACATACTATGTCAAGGTTTGCAACGTAAGTCTCAAGATGTCCCAAATGCTCTACACTTGGTCTCAAATACAAAAGCATTGCTCCAAAAATTGAGAGATGATGGATGGGTTCCTTTTTTGAAAAGGTAAAATTATTTTGTAAACGTCGTGATACTGATATCCCTGAATTTGATGCCATTTACATTGGGAGGGGGGTCGTGCTTGTTGTCAGTAGGATCTATTTACAGTTGAACACCATTATCTAGTTGATATTTTCAACGCCACTATCGACTTCCAAATGCAAGAGTTGGACAATAGGTCCAATGTGGATGCTATAGAGTTACTTTCATTGATGTGTGCATCAGATCCAAGGGATAACTACAAGTCCTTTAATTTTATAGACGTGAATAAGGTTCTTGATAAGTTTTATCCTAAAGATTTTACAGATTCAAATAAAGAGGACTTACAGGTTCAGCAGCACAATTACAAGTTTGAGATATCAAAGCATCTAGACATGAAGAAATTGTCAACCATTTCTGAATTATGCCAATGGTTTACAAAGACAAGAAAATCATATATTTATCCATTGATTTACAAATTGATCAAGCTTGTGCTTACTCTTCCTGTCTCTATTGCAACTACTTAACGAGCTTTTTCAGCAATGAACATTTTGAAGATAAGGATTAGAAACAAGACGAGCGATGACTTTCTCGAAAATTGCATGCTAATTTATATAGAATGAGAAATAGTCAAGCAATTTGATATAGACTCCATCATAGATAGTTTTTGTGATTTGAAAGAGCGAAAAAGACTTTTATAAGCTATTATACTTGTGTCCATTAGGAGGAACTTTTCCCTAGCTATTACATTTTTATTATTTTGCATTTGGTCAATTTATCATTTAATTATTATAGTCAAAAGCCGACTATTTTAATATTTAATATTTATATGTTATAATTAGTATACTAAACATTGTTTGGCCCCCGATATTATAAAATCCTAGCTTTGTCCCTGCTTAGGTCAAGTACTAAGGCAATGAACAACAAAATGTTTATATTATCAATATTTGCCCAATACTTGTCATATTTAGCCTTCATTGCACGTGCCATGCTTCTAATGTACTCATCCTCATTATCACAAAAAGAGATATAACATAACCAACTCCATAGATTCAAGGCAAATAAGTGTTACCCGTCACATAAAGACACTCGGATAACTTCAAAGTTGTTTCATGAAAGATTTTCAAGAAGGGTAGAATGCCTCAATTTTATTCCAGTCATATTCAGTTAGTGGACCACCATGGTTTCTTAGCTCTCTGATAAAAAGACCACCCTTAGATTCCAAATTGGTAAATGCTTTTCTAAACTTGGAAGCACAATCAAGCATTAAGTAGGTGAAATTCCATCTAGTTTCAATATCCAACTGAATAAGACTTTTGGTCTCAATGTTTTCCTCTTCAACAAAAGCCTTAAAATTTTGAAATCTTGTAGGGGAAGACCTTACAAATCTCAAAGCAGCACAAACTTTAACTATCGATGGATCAAGATCTTTCAATCCATCCTTTACAACAAGATTTAATATATGTGCAACACATCTCATATGCAAGTAATTGCCATCTAAAATAGTCCCTCCCCAATGGTTAAGTCTCTTTTCAAATATTGAATGGCTACATCATTTGAGCTTGCATTATCAACAGTAATGGTCAGAATTTTTTTCAAGTCCCATTCAACCAAGCACTTCTCAACCACCCTCCTAAAAGCTCCCCATAATGGCTAACAACAGGACAAAAATTAATCATCCTCTTATGCAAATTCCAATTATCATCAATAAAATGAGCAGTAAGACACATGTAACTTAAGTTCTGACCCGAAGTCCAAGTATCAGTAGTAAAACAGATCCTTGAGGACAATTTTGAAATAAACTTTTTAACTTCTTCCTTTCATTAATAAAGAGTGCATAACAATCTCTAATGATTGTGTAGCTTGAGGGGACAACAAAATCAAGATGCATAGTTTTGCAGAAATCACGAAAACCTTCCCGTTCAACATGCATGAAAGGAAACTCATCCACAATAACCATTCTAGCAAGTGCTTTCCTACTAACATCATGATCAAAATGCCAACACTTAGGGACAGAAATAGTTTGCACAGATCCATCTTCATTAACAATTGTCTTAGTATCAAAATCAATCAACTTTTGCTTCTTATCCAAGTTAGTAGGATATTTTTTACTCCTATCCAAAAGATTTTTCAAGGCACTAGTTCCATTTCTAGAAGAGGCACGAGTCGACTTACTACAATATTTGCATTTGACAACCCCTGGATTAGTTGTGTCATGAAAATGAACCAAATGTTTGGATTTTCTCTTTCTTATGCCAGGCTGAGGTGGCTTACAAGCACCAGTACTTCCCTACTTTCTATGCTCTTTTTTAATCTTCTTTCATAGCACTTCCTGTTGTTCCGGCTCTGGCTCTTGCACTGGCTTAGTCTCCTCCTCTATCTCTATTTCAGTCTTTTCACTCTCACTTTCACCATCACTTATGTTCACATGAATATTATTCATGTTGTTATTAGAGGTTGAAAACATTTAGTCCCTGAATCAGACGTGCCAATCAGCAAGTCGAAGAATAATAACACAGTCAAGACACTCCCAGAAAATGAACCAAAATGAAGAGAATTATCTGCCCAGAAATTGAACAAGTAGAGATGTAAAACAATAATCTGCCTAAAAATTTAAATAACTAAATCTACAAGCAAATCCACAAAGACTAAACAATAGCTAAATTAGACATTGACCAACAATATGAACAACAAATCGAAACAATAGCCACAACCATTATGAACCCACAACCATCAGCCAATATGTACCACAAATCGAAACAAATTTAAACCATACCCACACATTAAAGCTAAACAATAGCCAAATTAATTGAAAGTCAAAATCAGAGATTGAAAATATGAGAGTTACCAACACAAGAATCTAGATCTGAGAGTTAGGAACTCGAAACCCTAGAGCTAGCCGCAAAACGTTGCCGTAAAACATAACTAATTCAACTAACGTTTGAGATCTGAGAATTTTGTTACCGAAAAACAGTAGCCCAAATCAAAAATTTTGTTGCTCGTTTAGAAAGAAGAAACCTAGAAACCAAATTTGCTGGAAGAAACCTAGAAAAGAGTAGCCGCAAAATACGTTTGAGATATGAGAATTCAATCAATGTTTAAACGTTTGGAGAAGAAATCAAATTAACTAAACTGGAATGATCTGGAAGTAGGCTGACCGGCTGGATCGTAAATCAGAGGACGCGATCGGGAAAGTAAGAATTGAGAATGAAGAACAGTGAGAAGTGAACTAGGTTTGGGACTTTAGGAGTCTGGGAGTCGAAACTCGAAAGTGGGAAGAAGGGAATGGGTAGTCTAGGGCTTTTTTTTGGCTTTATATACTCACAAAATTAAAAAATAAAAATTAATTTTCGGTTAACCGCGATTAACAGGATTTTCTGGACTTGACGATTCGTAACTGAATCATTAACCTATTTTTGTTTCGGTTCAGTTAACCGAGCCATTTATTTTAGAAATTTTACGTTGGTTAACTGGTTTTTTTGATCGATTTTTCGGTTCAATTTTCGGCTTTGAATTTTTCTGCACACCCCTAGGGAGTACCCCTTTCTCAAAGGTCCCTCCCTAAGACATGAAGTTTGCTCATGTTCTTCGAACTAGATCGCACGTCAAGAGTAGGTGGCGTAAGAAGTTGAGGCTATCCTGGACAGCGTTATGTCAACCTGGATCTAATGTAGGTCCTGCCTCGCTCGAATAATTTGTCAGGTGTCTACTCCTGTTTAGTAGCCAGAGGCTAAATGATGCCAGGGAGCTCTTGCCCCTCATGACGCAGCTCAGAGCGGTCCCGTCGGGAGGAGGAATTGCATCCTTGGGTTGGCGGATAGTCAGGCGATGGAGTGGCCTCATGAGCTGACTACTTCCATTGTTTTCTTCACCTGCTCGGTCACCTGTTGCAGTAAAGTGTCTATCGTGGTGGCCATAAAATTCTCCAGGACATCCACTATGACGTACGCCTTCCGTTCGGGCAGCGACTGACATACTGAGTGAGGTATGGCCCGTGAACTCTTAGAGACATCATGGACCTTGTGTGCCTCAGGTACGTCAGTCATGGGGTTCTAATCTCTCCTGGACTGGGCCTCGGTGGCGTCACTTATTAGTTATTACCGTCCTTTACCGTTCTTTCCCATAATTTTCTGTACTGATGAGGTAGCGAAGAATGAGCTTATGAAATGGCGGACGTCCCAGGCCGATGTCCCTTCGTTCTTCCTTTGATCTTACAAAGAAAGCCCTCATCAGATGTTTGATCCAAGGAATACCCCTCTGATGCTCAAGTTAATGCATGTCTCAAGAGAGAAAAAGACAGTCAATGCAAAGATAAAGCTTGAATCTTTCTCGTGATAGGTGAGTTTTTTCTTCGAGAAGGGAAATCTCTAATGTTGTGTATGTCAGAGTCTAGATTTCTGTGCAGGGTTGCTTGCCTTTTTCGGATTAGGTAGGTGGGTATTTATATGGACTGTAGCTGAGGGAAAAATGGTACTCTCATATACATTTCACCTCGTGGGTCTAGATGGAATCATACTCCCTCCACTTGAGCAGCGCAGTATGCGTTGAAGCCCTTTCCTCAAGGCCCACACCTTATCTGCTGACATGGTTGGGAGATTGAGAGGTTTATCCAAATCAATTAGAATAGGGGGGAAAAAAATCAAAGAAGGCATGCCCTACTTTTTAGGCAACTAAATAATATAGTACATCAATTTATTATTATTTTTCTAAAGATGTATTTATTCTTTAATATTGAAAAGTTATTTAAATTACACCTTTACAATGTCATTATTCTTCATATTAAAAAAATTATTGAAAAATCTTATTATTGAAGTTGTAAACCAGTAGGTTTAAAGGATTTAAATAAACTAAAAAAATAATCCAATTCATTATCTATAATATTAATATTTATCGCAATTTTAAGTATTTCTTAAAAGTGCACAATTTATTTTAGCCTTTTACTCAAAGACGTGCTCATTATATTATTTGAGCATTAGCTGCTCCCCCTCCTCCCGCGCTAGGCTATGAAAGTTAATATTTGGGACATATCAACATCTAATTTAAATAAAAATATTAGTTAGCTAAATCCAGTAGTTTCAAAATTTATTTTAGTTATGGTTACCTCTTTTTATATCCCTTCATAATAGTCCATTTAAAACTACCATTTAATTTATTTTATTTACTTTACATTACAAGCGTGAACTTCCTATTCCCAAGCAAAAAATATTAAAAGGTACAAGTGTAAACTTTAAGTTACAACTTCTTATATACCATCTTTATTCTGTTATCAAAAGAATTTAATGAATCTAGTTATATGGACCCATGAATTCTATGATGTATTGCTCTATATATACATATACATACACATACATACATACATACATGCATGCACACACACACACACACACACACACACACACACACACACACACACACATATATATATACACACATATATATATATATATATATATATATATATATATATATATATGTAAGCCAGTTGATGGAAGAATTTTAATTTTTCAGCTAAAAAAAACATGTTACTTTGCAACACAAACATCTGTGCGATTAAATTGAGTGAAGAGCACTTTTTTGATGGAAGGAAGCACTGACTCATATGCTGCTTATCCTCTATGAAAAATAGATGCTTGAATGAATTGTAATTCATAGGTTGAAAAATTCTTTTCAAATCATGATTTTTGTTTAAATTTTTGTACTTTCAAATATGTATGTCAGCTTATACATGTCATAGAAAATTGACATTGCTTGATTACTATTATTTATTGCTTCTATTTCCCCTTTTTGCCACTTAATTTTTTTTGTTTTCTTTGGCTTCTTCATATCTTTTCTTTATACTTTTGTTTTAGGACTAGAGAAGCCGGTAATAACAATCGCATCATTAATTCATAATTAACTTCTATTTTAAAAAAGTGTTAATCATATATTTGTAATATTCATCTAAGTAAACCATCTATGTAATTTTTATTTCATATCAAATATCTCATAGAAGTTCAAGCGAAAAATCCAACTAAGATTGACTAATTTTAATCAATCACATTTTGGACGTCAATTCTCAATATTAAGCTGAATTTTAAATACATTAGCTTTCTTTAAAAATAAAGTTGTATATAGTGACTTCTAAAATGTTTAAATTTTTGTAAAAGTTTATATTAATTTTGATATATAAATATGAACTTTGCAAAGGACAAATGAAAATATACAAATGTACAACACTAAGAGACTTTGTTAATAGAGATAATATACTATGATATAATTAATTTATAATTTTTCTAATAACTGTGTTTATGAAAGAATCCGTGCAATGCATGAGCTTATAATTTGTAAGATTGTCATATAGTTTTTACGAAACTAAGTTAAATTAAAATATGGTCAATTTAACTGCTAAAATAAACCATCCAAAAAAGTTGGATGTCTCATATGTTAGGGAATTTTTTTAAAAAAGTAAGTAGTAAATCATTATTATTATGATATGAAAACAAAAGAAATTTATAGTCATTTACATGAAAAAAAAGAAATAGTGATTATGTTGTCATATAATTGTTAATTTACTTCAAAATTGATATATTTTTATTTCTTATATATATATATGTGTGTGGGGGGGGTGGGTGGGGTGTGTGTGCAGTGTGTGTGTACACATACATTAATAAAATTAAAACAAAAATTGAGCAATATCCTTACATCGCAATGGTATAACATGAATATATATTAGAACAAAAGTACTTAAGGTAAATCCATGCCCACATGGGAAAATTGTGAAGTTTTGGTTACTATTAATTTATTTCCAAATCTAAAAATTTATTACTAGTCATTAATGTGACCTTCAAAAAAACTCAAAAGTCATATTTAAGTTATATTAATTAATATGTATGTTTTTTGGTGTGTGAATAATTATTCCATAATTAAATGTTTTTTATGCATTTCTCCTCACCAACATTCTTATATTATACTAATAGCATTAAAAATGAGAAAATTTTAATGAAATCAATACTTAAAACTTCAACAAGAACCTTCACTTTGTATTATATTTTACTAAAATACCTAACAAAGAAAATATAATTCTTGTGATGATTTATATATTAAAAAAAAACTAATGATCACTAATTTTAAAAAATAAATTATTATATCATTAATAAAAGTATTGTATGAGAATCAAAAAATAGTTGAAATATAAAGTTTCGAACTCTTTCTAATTTATTGAAAACTACTGAGATTTCATGGCTTATAGTATTATAGTAAATCAACTTTCAAATTTATGCTACAACTTATAAGCAATGATATTACTAATTAGCTATGTGAATTTAATATGTTTTTGCCCCTATGTCATTCAAATTAATATGGAAAAATAATTCGGAAAAATTTTATACAGAAAGTACGATACTACAATTGCTATAGTTTTTTCCCCTTCGAGTTAATCATTATTGATTTTTTTATAACTAATTATAATACATTAAGAATAATATAATTAATTCCTCAAAGCAACTAAAATTTAAAAATACTAAAAAAATCTTTGTAAAAGTTAGTTATAAGTATCACAACGTAGAAAATTGGAGGTTGTGACCATAGTACAATTGCCCGCATGAAACAACAATAGTTACATTAGACACAACTTCTTTAAGTGGAATACATTGTAATATCCTTTGTCAAAAGATTTGGTAACTAATTAATATGTCATAAGTGGCAAGGAAAAGTTCGTGATATTAAGGAGCAAATTTTGTTTTCAACGATTAGTTTGAAGTGACTAGTTCTCATGATAATGTTAGGATAATAGGGTAACTATTAGGTTCTTTATATTGGTAGTCACTTAACCGCGTTACTCATTGATTTAAGTCCATAAGGAGTCAATTAACAAATAAAAGATCTTGTTTTTTTGGTTCGAAGGGAAGCGGATATGCGCTATGTCATTTATTAACGCGCAATATTGAAATTGTAATGAGGTGATTCAATTAGCTAGAGCTCATGACAACGGTTTAGGAAAATTATTTGATGTTGCCCCGAAGTACTCGCATAAACTATAGGTTGACTTAGAATTAGTATTGTCTGATTGATAAGAATGAGATACGATTATGAATTCTTCATTCAAATTTTAAATTAAGATACAATAATTTTTATTATTTTCATTGCTTGAACTCGATTTCAGATAATCCAATTTGTTAGACCCCAAAAAAGCAGTGTATTAGACAAAATACTTTAACTGAACTTTAGGCATATTTCTTTGTGTCCACTTCCTCCAAGTTACTTTTGACTCGAATCCAAATTATGACCACTTCTAAATCGATGTTGATTGTCATGTCTTTAGGATCTCTCATGCTTGCAGTAGTTCAATGATTTTCTAGTTTAAATGATAATGTTGGTAAAGGTCTACCATTTATTAGAGTATAGCAGTGTATAGGAGTTTTATTCAAGGTACAAGAACCAAATGCAAAAGAGATGATCAACTGCTATATGTTGAGTGGTTAAGATAAATGCAAGCATTATCATTCATAATATACAAAAACATAAGAAGAGATGAAGCAATAATATGGGATGGTATTAATGATAGGAAATAAAAACTTATATGGGCTAAAAGAAAAGGTGCAAAAAGAGGTTGGCAATTGAAGAACAATATCATTGTATTTATTTTACACGTCATTCCTCTTGGGTCATTTTAGTCGTGGAACTATCTGGAAGCTGAGAGCATTGTTGTACATAAAGCTACTTTCCTTTGTACCCTTTAAGAACATTCTCTATGAAAGGATCAATATACTCTCAGAATTCCTCTCAAATTTTCTCTCTCTAAAGTTCTTCACGGTATTGGAGCTCAAGGTTCAAAATCCTAAATCATCTTCTTGATTTTTTTTTTGTTTCGATCGTTGATTCGTTCATCAACGGATCTAGCCAACAGTAATCAAATAATTTTGCTTTTTCTTGATCAATTGATTGAGTTGTTTCCTCAATCAATCTGGTCGTGCATTTGTTGATTTAGGATTAAGTTCTTTTGATTCTATCGCAAATCATCTTGATTTGTTCTCAATTGTTCTTCATTTTGTCTTTAATGGGGGATATGCCAACTAGAAGCCATTGTATCAATTCGTCGTTGGCTCTGTGCTAACCTCAAGGCAATTTGATGGAAACAATTTTGCTTGTTCTTGAACAATTGATTGAGTTGTTTCCTTAATCACTCTGGGATGCGATTAACCTCAAGGTAGTTTGATGGAAACAATTTTGTTAATTCGACGAGCCCTAAGTGCTAAGCGTAAGCTTGGATTCATCGATGGCTCATGCTCCAGACCATCAGATGATTCACCTCTCCTTCAATATGGACGGGCTGTGATTGTATAATAGTATGTTGGATCATTAATTCTCTTTCTCTTGAAATTTCTAAAGGTTTTGTTCATGCTCAAAGTTCTAAGTAGCTTTGGGACGAGATTTCTTTGGTCAAGTTAAGGGTCCGCTGATCTTTCAACTCCAATGCAAATTGAGCAATATTCAACAAGATAATGACTTTGGGTTTGTCTAATTTTCAAAGCCTAAACGTGGTCGGGATGAATTAATTGCTATTGAAGGGATGCATGTTTGTTATTATGGAGCAATATTAAAGTGCTCCTGTGAGCTAGTAAAGAAATTAGCTGTAAGTGAGAAAAAAAAAACAATGCAGAGGACATGGTTTAGGATAGGAGATTATGGCGGGATATGATTAATTAGTTTGTAGAGAGTTAGCCTCGTGGTTGGTAACTCGGTTGCAGTAGAGTGGGTTTGATTGTGGTTTTTTTTTTTTTTTTTTTCCCCGTATATCATGTTTGCATGTAGGTAGTTCATGCATTTGGAAAGAGAAATTGTTTGTCTACCTCTGTTTGTTAAGGTACAATATCTTCCTTTGTTTTGTTGCACTTATGGTTACATAATTACTGCCACATGATTTTTTTCATATTTTTTAATTCATTCCCTACAACTTGTCCTTAGTTTTTCTCCATAAAATGTTTTCACAAAATCCTTCTTCTATAAAATGTTTTTACAAAATTTGGTTTTTGTGGGTCTCTTAGAATCAACCTCTCTACGGGCAGGATTGTCGGTGAAGATAAGGTTGCCTACATCTGGATCTCCGCAAACCTCATAAAAGCGGGACCCACTCTGGGAGTCGTTGTTATTGTTGTTGTTGTTGTTGTTGTTATGTTGAGGAAAAAAAAGGCTAATTTAGTTCTTGATGGGATTGAATCATGGCTAGGAAGTTGTGAGAAATCAAATCTTGGCCATGACTCTTTACCTAGAGTCAGTCGTGCTTATAATATCATCTTTCAAGTGGAGAAACAGATACAAATTACTGAAACTATCTCTGTTAATCAAGAAATAAGTGCCTATGTCATTAACAAAGGATTGGGGAGAGGATCTCCTAATGTTCAAATGGGAAAGAAGGATTTTAGGAAAGATGAGATGGACAGATTCTACAATTATTACAAAAACAAAGGTCACACAATTGAAAATTATTTTAAACTAAAGTGATATCCAGATTTGTATGAGGAAAAGAGCAAATATGCTCCAAAGTTGGTTGCTCAAGCATCTTCACCATTCCCAGAATACAAACAGGTCACTGATAGCCCCTTGGATTTTGAGCTTGGTTCATCTGGCTCTTTTGAGACCAAGCTTGATCAAAGTCTGATTAACATAGTCTATCAAGAAGTGATTAAGGTTCTTAAAAGTATTCAGGCTGCTGATCCAACAATTATAATTTTGGCATAACAAATTTTGCAGGTATTATAGTTGCTTCCAATAATGTTACTTATAATTCAGTTCAAGAATTGCACGCTGAATGGATTGTTAACACAGGGGCATCTGATCATATGTGTGATTTGAATATGTTTTTTGAGTTAAATGTCTTGTGTGAACCTATCATCATTAGTTTGCCAGATGGAAGAGCTATGAAAGTGTCTTTGGTTCGCTCAGTGCCTGTTACTCTAAGCATAACTTTGAAGGGAGTTCTATATGTACCTACTTTTAAGCATAATCTTTTGTTTATTGGAAGGCTACTAGATTCTTCACTATTAGTTGCTCTTTTTACCACCCAAAGGTGCATCTTCTAGGACCCTATTGCTAATGTGACTATTGCTGTTAGGAAAAGAATTGCTCATTTATACAAATTTAATGCTTCCAAAGATTCAAGCACAGAGACAAGTGTGCCGAATAAAAGTGCGACAAGATGTGCTGTACAAGTTTCAATTGTTAAATTTTCTGTTGTTCATGTTAGACTTGTCATTGTTCTGTTTCTAAACTTCAGCATATTAATAGCTTACGTTGTCAGATTCAACATAATTTTGTTTGTGATGCCTGTAAAATGGCTAAGTTTCACAAACTGCCTTTTGTAAAGAGCAATAATAATGCCACTACATTATTTGCTTTGGTTCACTTTGACATTTGGCGTCTATATGGGACTACTGACTTATCTAGTGCGCGTTATTTTCTCATCACTGTTCTTGATGATTATTCAAGAACTACTTGGACTTTTCTCATGCAATCTATGTTTCAAACTTTGTCAGTCATTCAGCACTTTGTTGCATATGTTCGAACTTAATTTCATTATAGCATTAAAGTTATAGATTTGATAATGGGTCTAAGTTTCTTCAAACTCAATGCAAGGATCTTTTTACTTCTCTTGGCATTATTCATCAAACAAGTACTCCAGGTACACCTTAGCAGAATGGTAGAATTAAAAGAAAGCATAGGCATCCTATTGAGACAATTAGAGCCATAAGGATTCATGCTAATTTGCCTGCTAGATTTTGGGGGTGATTATGTACTTTATGCAGCACATATTATTAACAGATTGCCATCTTCTATGTTGAGATGTAAAACACCATATGAGTGTTTATTTCATAGGTGTCCTACACATAATGACCTGAAGGTTGTGGGTTGTTTATGCTATGCATATGACATGACTCCTAACAGAGACAAGTTTTTAGCCAAAGCTAGAAGATGTATTTTTCTGAACTATCCCCCCACACAAACGGTTTATAAGCTCTATGATCTTGAATGCCACAAAACTATTATTAGCAGGCATGTTACTTTTCATGAAGACATTCTACCTTTTGCTATGACCCCCACTTCATCCCCTCTTTCTTTGCATTTTCGTGTTTTTTCTGTCACTAACCCAAATGATATACTTATTGAGGATGATGTTCCTGGTTCTTTGCCCCTTCCTACACCAATTCCTACAACCAATTCCTTATCTCCTCCCACTCACTATCCTACACCACCTCATATAACATATTCGTCACCTTCATCTACAAATTAAACCTCTAATTCTGCAGGTACTTCCTCTAGTCCCGTTACAACATCACCTGTATCCATTCCACAAAACCATCATCCTAGGAAGTCTTCTAGGCTGATTAAACCTCCAATGTGGAGGCATGATTATAACTGCTTTAATGCAGACACTTCCTCATGCCTGCACCCTGCATATGTCAGCCATCTTTCTGGTGGCTGTGTTGTTTCATTATATAATGTGTTTGTTGTTCATGAAGCCCATACATAAGCCCAAGTTAAGGATGATCCTAAATGAATTGAGGTCATAGAAAAAGAAATTTCTGCCCTTGAGGCAAGTAATACTTGGGATATTGTTAAGCTTCCACTAGGGAAGAAGGTTGTGACATCTCAATGGGTATATAAGGTCAGGTATAAACCTGATGGCAGTATTGGAAGGTTTAAAGCTCGCTTTGTTGTTAGGGGCTCTGGCGAAATCCAAGTAGGGGACTACTTACATACTTTTTCACCAGTCGCCAAATTGCCTACGGTTAGAGTTCTTATTGCCCTAGCTATTATTAAATAGTGGTGTAACACCTCGAACTTTCTAACTTTAATTAATTACTAATACTTAACCTACATGGTGGTGGATAACCTAACAGGGTTTTACGCTGAGTTCCATGTTAGGAAATACAAGGCTGAGTATCACAGGAAAATTCATTAATGAGTGTTTACTGCTAATTCAACCACCCAATCTTGTGCAACATACACGTCTAAGCCAGCGTCCACTCTAAAATAGAAATTATTTTAGACACAATGTATGAATCCTATGAGGAAACAATCTCCTCTAAATAGATGTTTCGTCCCCATGCTCATGATCATCACTTGAAAATAAAAGATTTTAAAGAGTGAGACAAGCTCAGTAACAACCACCCATAATATTCAAACATACTTAAATTCATCTCAAACAA
Organism: Carnegiea gigantea; assembly: GCA_029747015.1. Lineage (NCBI taxonomy): Eukaryota > Viridiplantae > Streptophyta > Magnoliopsida > Caryophyllales > Cactaceae > Carnegiea > Carnegiea gigantea. The sequence goes on from JAKOGI010000422.1 coordinate 348,179, forward strand.
AGGGTGGGGGAAAATAGACAATTCGAATGATTCATAAAAGGGACACCCAACCAATCTCAACCCGCACCATAAGTTCATTCAAGTCTTACTCAGGCCAGTTTGCAAAATAAAAGGGCAAGCGACCTTACTAGGTCTCAGGGCCTGCATTTGGTTTAAATGTAGCTGCTTATCCATATCATGGCCTATTGTCAAATTGGACGGTTACTGATAACCTGGTCCACGTCCATTAACAAGGAGGCACGTGGTCGCTAAACATGCATGCAATCACCTGGGAAAAGGCTATAAGGGCTTCTTACAATCAGGAGCGAACCTCCTCGTCTCCCTAATTTATTCACTTATTTCTTATACTTAAAAATAGGTCCTGTGCTCAACTTGCATTTAGCCCATCCCAACCCAGTTCCATACCCATTTAAAGGCATGTTCAAAACAAGATATTAAAAAGATTCATTCAAGCAAGTTAAGATTTCATGCCAGCTTCTAAAATAAGCATAAAGTTTCATCAAACCAATTTATTATGAAGATGCCCCAAATATCAATTCAAATCAATACAAAGAACATTTTATATAAAGATGTTCAGGGGAGTTAGGGCATGATTATTACCTAATTAGAAGTGATAGCTAAGCTTATCATTAAGTTTCTACCTTAGGCCTTTGCAAATTCCCAAAAGTGGTTTTTGTTAGCCTTAGTCCTTAGCCCAAAGTGAATTATGGCCCATGAATCCCTTAAACCCTCTTTTTATGCCTAATTAATAGGTTAGACTCCTAAAATAATTTTTAGTGCATTTTTCAAATCCTTATATCTCTATTTAGCCCTTACTTGCACTTCCCAGATTAGAACTAGATTTTACATCCAATGTCCAGAGGCTACACCTCTCGTTCTAGATATTGGATTTCAGATGTTAAGCCCATTCTGAAAATTTTAGTTCGTGTACTACAACTTTTGTTTTAGGGTAACCATTAGATTCTGGTCTTAACTAGTTCGAATTTAGACAAGTTCTCAAAGTGTCTTAATGCAGTCCAGATGTGTGCAGCCGTCATGTTTAGACCATAACTTCATGATCTTAACTCTAATTGCTACAATTTAAAATTTTAGGTACAAAGGAATCCTAGATCTATCCACCATGTAAATTTTACGATTTTTCGACTAGCCAATATTCAACAGTAATATTTCAAAGTTACTCTACGTTCTGGTTGCAGCGGGGGCGGTAATCTCCCATGTTTTGGTCTTAAATTCTATCATTCCTTACCTAAATCTTCATAATGCATTTATACTATATCCGCCTCAGTCCTCCACTAATTCCAACCCTTAGTCCAATTCAAGCCATAAAATTTATAGGGGTTAGAGATCGAACTTTACCTTGAAAGAGAGTTTGAGGGAAAAAGAAGAGACTTGGAGTGTTTTTATTCTTCAACCCAAGAAAGTTTAAATCTGAAAAATCAATGAAGATATAAAAACTCAGATTTATGTATCAAAGCAGGGAGATTTATGAAGAAATTTTAAGAAATTGAATATTTGGGCTAGTGTTTTCATAAACTCTAGTTATATTCAACCAAAAGAAGGAGAGGGAGGGGCGGCTAGCCAGAGGCGGCGGTGTCGGCGCTGGGCTAATGTCGTCCGGTGGCTGCGACGAGGGAAAAGAGAGATTGCAACAGTAAGAGAGAGAGAACCTGGGACAGAGAGCTAGGCGTGAGAGAGAGAGAGAGAGAGAGGGAGGGAGGGAGGGAGATTGGGCGTGAGAGAGAGAGAGAGGGATTGGGAGGGGTGTGGGATGTAGGGAAAATACTCTCTAGGGTTAAGGTTTAGTAGGAGGAGGAACGAGATGGAAAAGGAAGCAGGAAGAGAGAAAATATATTTGTGTTTATTTTTTTTTCTCTTGCTTCACACGGCTGGAGGGGGAAAAGTTGATTGATTTCGTTGATTCAAAAACTCATTGGCACAAAAATAATATTCTTTAAATTTTTGCAAAATTTTTAGGTGCAAAGAATCGAAAAATTAAATATTGTTTTTGGCTTGGATTGACTAGACTAACACCTAAAAACTAACACCTCTAAATTGGTCCACTTCAGGAAAAAAACTCGACATCAGCAATGCCTTTCTTCATGGTTACTTGGATGATGAAATTTATATTCAACCACCAAAAAGATATTCTAAAATTCCACCTGGAAGTGTGCAAGTTGAATGTGTCTCTTTATGGCTTGCAACAAGCCGCAAGACAGTGGAATTTGGAGCTTACAGAATTTCTTCTTACTCAAGGTTTTGTGCAATTTAAAAGGGATTATTCCCTGTTTATTAAGGCTACTGGTTCCTCTTTTGTGGCAGCCTTGGTCTATGTACACGATGTGCTCATCACCAGCAATGAGGATCAAGCTATTATTCTCCTCCAACAAGGTTTAGATATGGCATTCACTATCAAGGATTTGGGACCAGTTAGATATTTTTTGGGTGTCGAATTTGCTAAATCGTCAAACGGTACCATCGTTAATCAAAGGAAATATGTACTTGATATATTGAATGATTGTGGCATGGGAAATTGCAAACCAGCATCACTCCCTTTACCAACTGGTCTTCGACTATCTACTGATGATTGCCCTTTATTGCAACAACTTGAGGTTTACAGACGATTTGTTGGCAGACTACTCTATTTTAATTTAACAAGACATGATATATTCTATGCACTGCTATTACAATGAAACGAATGTGTTAAAAAAATAAAACTACTTGTTTAATTATTATGAAGATTTGATATTATAGATAAAAAATCTTATATTGAAAAACTTTGTTCATTACATATTGATTATAACTTGATCCTGATTAAATCAGAATCGACTTATCATGAACTTCCTGCTTCAGATATGCTTACACATGTAATTCTAGACAAGCAATCTTCAGGACTTGCCTCACGCAGGCACAATCCGATTCCCCTCCCATCCCGCTCCCAAAATGGTAACTCAGCCGTTTGGCACTCGAGAAACTACCTACGGTCGTACACCGCCAGTACGCAGGAAACAGTAACAATTTTCGCAATCTCTCTCCTCTTCTAGCCTTGTTCACAAGCTGCGGCATTCCAACGCAGCCAACTCATACACCTATATATACCCCCCTCCCCCCACCCCCGAAAAATACTCTATCTTTCCGCCTTTCCACTGTACTTCAAGCGGCTATTCCCTCTCTCTAAAACTCGCATCCGAAGATCCGGGATTCGGCCCTGTAACAATGGCGGACTTAACTGAAGTCACCGCCGCCGCCACCACTCCATCGCCGGATAATTCTTCGGCGACTTCCACTGCTCCCCAAATCAAGCCACCGGAGATCAAGCGTTTTTGGGGAGATGAAGCCGAAGAAAATCCCGATGAACTCGATGGTGCTGCTGCTGCTGATGGAGAATCATCCACTTCTGAGCTTCCCGTCGATCAGCTATCCATCAAAGATCGGAAGGATTTGGACGAGCCTGAGGACTCCAATATTCAGGCGGTAACTTCTTTCTGCTAAATTTGGCCGTAGTTGTGGAATTTCGTCGAATTAGGGTTTTTTTTTAAAGCGTTTTGATGATGTTTGATGAATTAGGTTACGTCTGGGGAGACGCCGTATACGTCGGCAAAGAAATTTGAGGATTTGAACTTGACGGAGGAGTTGTTGAAGGGATTGTATGTAGAGATGCGATTTGAGAGGCCTAGTAAGATTCAAGCTATCACCTTACCCATGATTTTGACCCCGCCCTACAAGAACTTGATTGCTCAAGCTCACAATGGGTCTGGGAAGACGACGTGCTTTGTTCTGGGTATGTTAAGCCGCGTCGATCCCAAACTTCAAGCTCCACAGGCCCTTTGCATTTGCCCAACCAGGGAGTTGGCCATTCAGGTCTGCTCGAAATCCAATCCTTGGTTTTGCTTTCTTTATTCTTATTTTGTTTTCTTGTTATTAATGATGCTGGGGTGGCAGAACTTGGAGGTGCTGAAGAAAATGGGAAAGTACACTGGGATAAGTGCCGAGCGTGCTGTTCCAGAGAATATTGACAATCCAGCTATTACACCCATCACCAGGAGGCCCCCAGTTACTACCCAAGTGATAATTGGGACTCCTGGTACGATTAAGAAGTGGATTAGCTTGAAGAAGTTGTCTTTGGTTTATATGAAGATCCTTGTTTTTGACGAGGCTGATCACATGTTGGCTGAGGTAAATTATGATATCTTAACTATTGTTTTTATTTCATTTTGCTGGGTGATTCTGTTAAAAAAGTCTGCTTTTTCCCCTTCTCAGATGAAGGGTGTGGTTTGGACGTGGTGGTTAACCCATTCATTGATGGTAAAAAATTACTGTGTGCGAGGTTTGCTATGTGCCTTTTAAATGTTTATCCATGTCATAGTAGGTGTAGTGTGTTGCACCTGACTCCGTTTGCTAGGTGGATGGGAATCTGGCACTTGGCGGCTCCATTAGTATCCATTATCTTAAGGAGAAACATTTGGCTGAACATGATTCCTTGGTTATTCAACACCTAAGAAACCATATATGGGTGAAAGTGTAACCTGCAACATATGCAATCAAAACATGTTTTCAAGTAGTTTAATCGTTGTCCGGATACTTACACACTTACCGTTGGTTTTTCTAGGAGAAATGAAAGGCAATTTCATCACAATTGAATGATTAAGCATTGTCCTTTTGATTTGAGCCCTGATCGTCGTCATTATTTGAATCTGAGTTTTTGTATTCCTGTTTTTCTTAACACTTTTCCTGTTCAACTTTTTCTAATGTTCACCTGAGCTCTTGCATGTCTATTAGGCACACTATTAGGGGTTTTGCTCCGTTATCATCAACAGGGTAGCACTAGGAATGGTGCCAAGCATGGAGGATGACACATGGTTGGACTACTTATTGGATGCTGAGAGATCCTTGCTAGTCACCTCATGATCCTTTTGAGAAACTATGTTTTTTGCTGAACGGGAACAATCAATCTTTACATGATATGATGAAATGATGTGGTTAATCAGGCATTGCTTTTTCACATCTTTGTGAAACTTGCTATAAGAGGTTAATGAATGTAGCCATGGTTACTTGGGACAGAAACACAACAATTTAGATTAAATAGCTAAAGCTAGGGAGGTGCCATTAGCCTGTGGTCTGCTTAAGATTTTTTAGGAGAGGTGACTGCCGATAGGTTTTCCTTTTTCTGATTGAGGCTTTGGAATTTGTAGCCTCAGATTTTTGTGGTCTCACCTTCATATTGCAGATTGTGAGAATGTTGCTGGTAACACATTTTGTTTTAGAATAAAAATATACATGTCTTTTTTGGGATATTTGGTTTTGTCCATGTCACATCTTCAAATAGTGAAAAGCCATGGGGAACTTGTTGGTTAGATACTGTGCCATTGCCCCCCCCTCCCTTTGCCATACACCGCCTGCACAGTTGGGAAAATTTAAAAAAAAAATTGATGGGCAGGAACCTAAGATGAAACTAGAGGCAAAAATACCGCTTCATGTTGTCTGCCCTTCTGCTAGTGGAGGTCATGCAGAAACTAGCAATGTAGCCTCTGGAGGAGCTCTTTGAAGACCTTCTTCCCTCTTGTCAAAAAGGAGGGGGAATGGAGGGAGAAAGAGGCTAAGACAAGCAAATATGTGTGTGTTGGAGTTGTCGCTAAGTAGTTCTCTTGTGTGGACTCCTTGTATTGTATTCCTATGTCATGTGCCACGGTGTCATCATATATTACAAGCAATAGTGAGTTTTAAGATGCTTGTAGGCTCGATGGCATTGCTATTGTGGTGAGAAATGATTTCTGTTTCCTTGCAGGATGGCTTCAAGGATGATTCTCTGAGGATCATGAATGATATCAAGAGAAGTGGTGCCAAATGCCAGGTTTGTTGTTTATTTTATTTATATTTTTGGGGGGGTTTTCCTGCTTCTGGCAGTTTGTTTTTAGGTCTCCTTTTACTTATCAATGGTAAGATACGAATTGGAAGAAGAGGAGGAAAAGGGGGAGGGGGGGTTGGTGTGTCTATATTCATGGTGAACCATTTTCTGTTCCCCTTGGTCCCTTCTTAGGAAAACCATTGTATGGCATCAGTGGGATGTCAACCATATACAAAAGAAGACCATTTCCGAGTTTGCAACACATTTATTGTTGAAAGAGAACATTTTGTCAAGGTTTCTGTTAGTTTCTTTCCTTCCTTCAATCTCGGGCATAGCTTGCTATGTCATAGTTCGGCCCTTCAGTTATTCCGCTCCGATTTCTGGTGCGGCAGTAGTGCCATATGAACTCTGTTGACAACACATGGACCAATCAATTGGTGCCAAAGTAGTTTTTGCTTTTTCTTTTGTTTAATTTTTTTTGAATGGTACTGGACTTCTCTCCCTACTTGATGGCTGATTGTTTTTTTAATCCGCATTGTTAATGGTTCCAGGTGTTGCTATTTTCTGCCACCTTTAACGATAGGGTGAAGAACTTTGTCACAAGGACAATTCAGGATTATAATCAGCTTTTTGTTAAGAAGGAAGAGCTGTCCTTGGAGGCAGTGAAGCAGTATAAAGTTATTTGCCCTGATGAATTGGCAAAAGTCAGGGTCATTAGAGACAAAATATTGGAACTGGGGCAGAAGGTGGGGCAGACCATAATTTTTGTACGCACAAGAAACAGTGCAGGTTATCTGCATAAGGCCCTTGTGGCTTTGGGTTATGAAGTAACTACAATCCAAGGTGCTCTTAATAATGATGACAGAGATAAAATAGTCAAGGAGTTTAAAGAAGGGTTGACAAAAGTGCTCATATCGACAGATGTTCTTGCGAGAGGATTTGATCAATCTCAGGTCATTAGTTAGCTGTATGCCATTGTCTGGTTTGCTTTATCTAGCTCCATCGTGACTGACGTGCTAAATGGTTTCATTCTGTAGGTCAATTTGGTGGTTAACTATGACCTTCCAGTGAAGCATGACAACTGGACAGAACCTGACTATGAGGTCTACATGCATAGAGTTGGACGAGCTGGACGTTTTGGGCGTAAAGGTATGTTCTTCATTCATCTGTGTTTCATTTATCCTGCTGGCCAGTTGCTTAGACATCCAGGTGCTTGTGTTATCAGATGATATGCTCCTCTTGCGCATGCTTTGACGACAAATATCTCTTTGGAGCATATATTTGCGGTTGCAAGCTATATTGTCAATAGGCATACAAATATAATACATATAGAAGAAAATTCACAACCTAAGTGATTGCTCATAGGTATGGTCTATGCTTTTTGGGTAGGCTTTTGAACCATGCAGTGGGTACGATTCCTGCATTGCTTTTGAGATCCTCATTAGTCAGGCACCTAGTATGAGTTTTCCTTTTTTAAAATGAACTTTTGGGTCCCGCTTCCCCCGGGGGGGGGGGTTGTGTGGTGGGTTTCCATACATGGGTGTTGAAGCATATATTGAACATGTGTTATCGCAGATATTCTTGTGGTTGCAAGGCTATAGATGAGAAACATTAGTTAATGCTTCTCTTCTTTCTTTTTCTTACAGTTGGATCCTTCTCTAATCTGATTACCTTGTTCCATCTGGTTGGCCAGTGTAAATATGCGCAAGGAGATAGGCTATTGTCATCTCTGTATTTGGTTGTCTGAAATATAGAGGCTTGCACTTCTAAACCTAATAAAACATATACAGGTTTTTCTTTTGATGTGAGGAGGAAACTGGTGGATGGTAGCCCTTGATTCGATATTATTTCAACACGTAATCAAATATCAAATTGTATACTGTCTTGCCCCTGCTCTTGACAAGCTGTGAGGGACTTTCTCTGGATCACTAAATGTTTTTGAGAAGGAACTTTAAGAGTAGTTAACAACTGGGACCACCCAAAAAAAGGGGGAAAAAAAGGAAAAAAAAGAGAAATGATAGATTTCTGAGTTGAAGATGTATCAATTTAATCTGCCACATTGATCTATGCTTTGCATTAGATGCTAACTGATGTCATATCCGATTATGAGTGCAAGAGTATGTCATGGTGAGAAAAATGAAGAATATACTGCTTTTTCTATTTACTTTTCCTTTATTTGGGTGGTTGTTTCGTCGTTCCTTTTTTTTTTTGGGGGGGGGGGGGGGAGGGGTTGTTTGGTAGAGGGGAGTCTAAGAATGGGAGATCCTCACCTTACTGAGGTAAAATGGCTCTAAAGCAGCACAAGCCTTTTAATATATATTTGACTTTTCTTTAAAGAAGTAAAGTTAGAGACAATGCCCTCAATGTATACTATGGACATGCTTCCCCTCCGTTGGTCCCTGAGTGAACAATGGGGGTTGCAGTGACGTTAGAGCATGTAGGTTTTTGGTGAGACACAAAACATGGCAACCTTCCCTTTCTTAGCTGTAACCTATATTCGGTTGAACATCACTATCTCTGTTGCTGCAATATCTGCTTTTAGAGTTTCTCATATTGCGAGGGTCATATGCACTCTTCCCTAGTTGATAGAATGCGATCCGTTGTGATTTAATTCACAGAACATCAGTAGTTACACAGTCATGGCTATGATTTATGAAATACTTGATTCTATATGCTTTTGCTATGTGATTTTGCAAGATTCAAGCAACGCAATCTTCTTTAGACAGAAGAATGGACGAGAGAGAAACTTTGATATACTGATAAAGTTGATGTGTACATCCCAAATGCGTCTATGGTCAATAAGTACTATGATTTTATATGCCTTTTAAGATCATAGTAATTAATTATTAATTGTCCGCTGGTTTCTTTATCCAGTATGGTTGTGAACTTGTAATCATAATCAAACAAAAGGAGGCTGTTTCTTTGAGCTGTCTTCTGGTTGCCTAGTTCTTAGGCTTCTAATATTTTGTTGAATATTCTATAATTGCTAATTAAGGTCTTTGATCTCATTTGAAAGGTGATGTGCATCGGGTAATTGTTGTGGTGTATGCTTTAATCATAATTGATATGTGTTATATATTGCAGGTGCTGTATTCAATTTGCTGTGTGATCAAAGAGACACCTTGGTGATGGAAAAGATAGAGCAATATTTTGGAACAAAAGCTAATGAGGTAACAATACCATTCAGCATTCTTGATATGAAATATACCTTTCTTCCCATTTAGAGACCCCCCCCCCCCCAAAAAAAAAAAACCAAAAACAAGAAGACGCCTGAAATCTGGGATAGGAGAGCATAGTTTCTTGTTAGGTAAGGAAACATGGATGTCATGCTTACCAACTACCAAGTGTGAATCTCTGCTGATGGATTATGGCTAAAACAAAAATAGTGGGGTGTTGGAGGATGAAAATGCATTTGTCCTAGATCTGTTGACATTTTTAAAAAAAAAAACTTTTTAAATAATGGAAAGTCTTTTGACATTCATATCTCCATGGATTAACTAGTAATTGAGCAAATCTGTTGCTGTAGCCTATGTGCCTTCATATACCCGTCTCATTACATTCTGACGTTAGTGTCATGGAATTTCAAGCCGAGATTATTTAGCTGCATATATGGATGAACTAATAATGGAACAAATCCACTGCTTTAGCCTCTATCCGTTTATATATATCCTTCTCATTACACTCTGACACCGTTCTCACGGGCTTTCAAACCAGGAGTATTTAGCTGCGTGTATGGTCAGTAGTACTAGGCAGTAGCCAACCCTATATCAAAGGTGCTGGATCAATGACATGTGGCATAGTCTCCGCCTCCCTCTAGCCTCTAATTAGTGGTCCAATGATGCTCTAGCAGAAGTAATAGAGTGATCACTATTCATCACACTAGCAATGTTGAGTTCCTATGCTTTGGTTTTGCAGGTGCGTTCATATGAGAGTGAGGAAGACTTTGAAGCTGCTCTCAAGGATGCCGGTTTGCTTTAGAAGGTTGGAGAAGCGGCAACCCATGGAGAAGCCACTTCACTGCATCTTTCATTGCAAAGGGTTTTTGCTTGTGCCACTGCTATATAGAACATGGAACTCATCTGCGGACGTGATTGAGAAAAGTATTTAAGGTCATCATGGGATTATGTAGAATACCATTTTGTTGATAGGCAGTCTTCCTTATTTCCCCAGTTACAGAAGGTGATCTGCAAGGGTTACATAGCAGGGACGTGTGTTCTAAAATCTTGGTGCGCGTAGGTGCTGAATTATGTAGCATAGTTTGTATTGGATTGATTCTTAAGGAAAAAAAATGTGCCATTCTATTCCTTTTGTTGCCTGTGCCTGGTTGCCGTATTTGATCTTTGATCGTTTCACGTTTAACGATTGCACGACTAAGCAACCAGTGACTGTCCAACACATCGTAGCTTTGGTCATTGGAAAAAAGTTTTGCTTCGAAATCAACCACGGAAGTATGCACTTCTACTGTCTGTTTTTCACTTGCATTCTCTTTGCTGGTGGGCCCTGCTGCTTCGAGAGAACCCTCCTTGACCGTCCGTGGCGCCTGCTTCACTAGCAATGACTTAAGAGAAGAAAGCAGTTGTACATAGGGCAAATGAATGTCGTTCGACAGACTGTTTGGTTTGGGTGATTCAAGGTGAGAGCTCTGGTAAGAGAAGCGACTTAGTGGGAAAAGTAAGTGGTTTGGGTTGGCCGGTAAGTGTTGGAGTAAGAGACCCATGCCAATGGGAAATGAGGGTCAAGGGTTTGAATTGGCCAGTAAGTGTTGGACTGGTTACACCTATTCGTCACCTGGTATGGATGAACCGAATATATATGCTTACACAGAGAGACATATGGGGCTCTAATTCAGGGCTGCTTGTGAAATTGCCAGATCCATACACAGACATACACAGAGTTCTAGATTCAAAGCTTGCGTGTAAAATTGCCTCCGGATGCATTCGAGTATTCTCCTAAGCTTTTATCACACGACTGTGTTCAACTTCATTTCTCTTCTAGTATTTCACTTCCTATTGTGAGCCCCCCCCCCCCCCCCCAAAAAAAAACCCTATTATGAGGCATCCTTTAGTTTGTAGTAATAATTTTAAGGGACTCTTAATTTGAGAATGTATTATGGAATACTTTATGTTTTATAGGATACGGTAATTAGAAATGGAAATTGATACAAATACTCTCAATTGGTTTTTTTTTTGGGTTGGGGGGGGGGGGGGAGGAGACCATAAGACTAGCAAAACACTAATTTTGTTGAGCTTGTTTGGATGGGTAAATTTGCACAAAATGTAGGGAGAAATAGGACCTTGATTTCTCTTTTGAAAACCAAACATCTTAGCACTAAACTTAAATCTGACAAAAATTGACCCGACCCGAACATACGACCCGAACCCGCCCAAAAATTTTGGGTTTTGAACACGAATTTCTCGACCAGAACCCGGAAATAAATCGAACCCGAAAAATCCACAAATTTTTGAGTCAAACCCGACCTGAACCCGAATCCGCCCGCTCGATCCGAATATTATATACTTACTTTTTATATTCTTTAATTTTTTCCTCTTAACAATAATTGTTTTTTCATTATAACAAATCGTCTACAGAGACATTATACAATTATCACATCCCTTCGTAAATTAGACAATGGTTTCCATTTTTTTCTATAAGACAATCATATACAACTTATAAATGATACAATTTTAGAAAATGGCCGTGAAACAACTCTAATATTAAGAAAAACAATTTAGAATTAGACAAGTATTGAAAATGTGCGAGCTATACCATTATATCCTTGGTAAAATGAATACGTCTTATCGCATTTCAAATAAGATTATTCTATAATAATCTTAAATTTAGATTTTTATACTTAATACATAATTATAATATCTTGCGCGTATATAATGTTCCTTCGTTTGGATTCTTTCTAATTGGTCTTAAATCTGATGTAATGTTGGGCAATGGACCAACTTATGTTCGTGTTAGGATCGACATACTAATAAAATATGCCTAACTAACTAATGTTAGGCTAATTAACGAAACATCAAATTATTAAACGAGCTATTAACAGGTTGAACCGCTCCTACTCGTTAACATACTTTAGATGGGCCGACAGATGAATGACCTGATCAATTATTAATATTTTAATATATGGGCTAACCCATCCAAACGTGACTCATTGTCCACTCGCATATGAATTTTGATATATCATGTTGAAAAGTTTGGATATTTTTCATATTCTTTGAAGAAATTACAACTATAATGTTTGTTCATTAAATATAAACAATTTTAAGTAATAAATATTCCGAATTTTTAATTTTGGCAAAAGAAGAAATAATTCAATAAAAAGGCGATTCAAATCTGTTGGGTTGATCCAAAACCCGTAAAACCAAAATACACCCATTCGTATTTTACCCGAATCCGAAATACATCCGACCCATATTTTACCCGAATCTGAATACACCCTATCCGTCTTTGAGCTATCCGTCCGAATTGACAGGTCTAACTAAACTATTTCCAAAATCTAAGCCACCTTGGCCACCAGCGGCTTAGAGGTGGCTGATGCACCTTAGCTGGCAGGCTTGACTATGAACAGAAGAGGACACATTCGCTGCTCTTCCTCTGTTTACCAAAGAACTTCAATCATCTCTATTCGTCAGATCTCCATCTTCCTTCCTTCCTTCCTCCCTCCACTCCCCGCTGACTACCTCCCTTGTATAATTCATCACGTTCTCTCTTTCTCAACCATTGCTGTAATTTCTTATGATTTCATGATGGATTTCTATACTATAGTTTCAAACTGAGGCTACTATGGTCTTATCCACTATGGAAGCAGAGAGAAGGGAGAACAGGAAAAGAGGAGGGGCAAGGATCCTTTGTCAGTGAAAACGATCATGAAGCCTCAAGAGCCTGGCTCTCATTCCTTAAATGTTTGTTGTAAGACCTTGGTTTGAGGCATGTTCCCTTATATTTTATCCTAACCATGCTTAATTTGAAAGCTGATCCTAGTCTGCCTCTGATGAGAGGAAAACAAGTGTAGGGAATCAGGGAATGTTTAGCATTGTTGGGGCTAACCTCGCTATCGAAATCACGGCAAAACGGAACTTGGCAACCATGATGCATCATTGTGATGGGTTGACAACGTATAAATTCAGGGAGGACCCACTTCTTGTGCCTCGAATAATCATGGAGAATTGAAATGAGCTCCTCAGTGCCTTGATGAGCTTCCCCAATTGTTTTATGGTAGGGCGATTTAGAGATACGGGTTTGCTTGGTTCGTATTTCCTAATGTGAAGTTTCTTTTGTAGTCATCATGGTTGCTTGTTATTTCAGACTCCAAATATGGGAGTTCAAACCATTCTGATTTTAGGGGGTCATGGATAGGGTTAAGTAGGGACCTAACGAACATGTTTTTTTTTTTTTTTTTTTGGGGATCAGGTTAGATGGGTTGATGAAATATTTGGATTTGATTGGATTTTGTTTAGATGAATACCTGTCCTGGGTAAACTTGGCTTATGTTATTTCAGGTCTAATTGAGGGTTGGGCATTGCGAGGGTATGGGTAGGCTATGTGCTAGTTTGATTGAATTGGATACTCGAAAACTAGAGGTTTCAAGTAGAGTTGGGTAATAGGTCGTTTTGGGTCGGGTTCGTGTCAAACTTAAACAGGTTGAGAATTCTTCGATCTGAACCTAACCCGTTTATTAAACGGGTTGAAAAACCTTGACTTGTACCAATTTAATTTCTAAACGGGTTGACCCGCTTAACCCGTTTGAGATAAACAGGTTAAGTTCAGTTGACTAATTAACTATTTAAGTATTTAATATTTTCAACTAATACGTAATTACAGTGTTAAAAATTAAGTTTACATATCATATTAAATAATTACTCCTTAAAATTCCCCTGGCTCGTCATAATTCACAATTTTAAAAAAATTTTATATTCTTAATTATCTAATAAAAAGTAAATGGATAAATGCCAAATGAAAAAATAAGCTGACTTATTTAACTTATTTGACTAAATGGGTTAAATAGGTACTTTTTCGGGTCGAAAATCTCGATCTGAACCTAACCCGTTTAATTAAACGGGTTGAACGTCTCAACCCACTTAATTAAACAGGTCGAAAATTTATACCTAAACCCACTTAACTTCTTGTCGATTTCGGATCAGTAATCGTGTTGGGTTAGCTTTTCCCAACTCTAATTTCAAGTACAAGAAGGAAGGCTTACAGGAGAGCTGTACGGCAGGCTAGGGGGCATATATTGGCTGGTGACATATTACAGGTTGTAAAGTCAGCAGTCCGAAAGAAGAACGCCTTCAGATCCATTTGAAGTGTATCAAGCATTGAGAATCATGCATTAATCCAGGTCTTTTAATAGCTTACATACAAGCAAGGTTCTTTCTCACAGGCTTTGTTTTCTGAGACTTCAGCACGAGTAACTACGTCTTTACTATCTATCAGATTAGAGGACGTGTTCGATCTTGTAGCTTCAAGCCCAGAAGCATTAGCACTCGCCTGCATTGACAAAAAGGCAAGAAGCACTAACAGCAAGTCATGAAACCTTGTGTGCCACCATTTCATTTTTCTTTTTTAGGTTATAACATATAACTCAAATTCTTCATGTCACTTTGCATATTCATGCCACCTTCTCGCACTAATTTAAAATGGACGACTTTGACGCCTATATATCAACAACAGTGTCTGATACTTGTAAAACCATGTTTAGGTAACAAACATTTGCATCTTACGCCAAGAGCCTAAGACAGGGCAAAGCCAAAACATATATTAAATGAGGGTTACGAATTAGATTCAATAATTTACGAGGTCATAATAGCTAATCAAATAAATTTCACCCAAGTTATTACATTGTATAACCAAAAATCAACTTTTACGCACAGAATTGAGGGGGTTGCCGTCTTTATTCCACTAAAAACTTAGCCCTAGAAGTCACATTATATTAGCCTTACAGAAAGCACATTATGCTCGCTGAATGGGCAAACAATGATGTTCAAAAGATTAATGCCTTAATGGCATTCTCTCTTTTGCCCCGTGCCTATTCCGTTCAATGAGATAAGAATGTGGCTAGCAAGAGCTGAAATGATGGAGCCTCTTAGAGGTTGTTTTAGTGATGGAAGCCAATATCAAACCAAGTCGAGCTCCGGTCGCTATATCGTACTATCCGGTGTAAATTTGAAATTGTGCGTCTGGTCTTTAGACAGAAATAAATTAATATTTTTCTTGTCGTCTAAAAAGCAATAAAGCCCATGTGCTACAGTGATAGGTTATTTGACTAGTAAACATCTCTTATTGGGTGTGTTCAATAAAATTAGTTGTTTTAGTAATAGTTAGCTGTTTTATTAGCTGTTAGCGATTTTATTAGTGATTAACTGTGACCTACTAGTGGTTAGTGGTTAGCTGTTCAACTAGCGATTTAAAATAAATGCGTTTGGTAAATATAGCTGGTGATGTAGCAGATTCATATAAAAATGACTAAAAAGGGCACAATAACTAAAGGTTTTTAGTAAATAAAAAGAAGAATTTCGTAATTTGTAATGCAACCACTAGGTAGAGGTTCTTAAAAGTTACATTCATTAGCTTTTGAAAAACACTACATAAACCTCTAACCACTACTTTACCGAACACTTTTAAGTAGTGGTCCATATCATTTTAAGAACTACAAATCACTGACCTCTACTTCAATCTCTATTAGCGAACACAGCCATTGTAAGTTTAGTCGAGCTCTTGTTGTTGGCATGTGAGTTTCTTTTACCATTAGTTACATTGTCTTTGTGGTGAAATAATTACGTTTTTCTTTCATTCCTCTTTTTATTTTGTTTTTTACTATTAGTTATTTTACCTCCTATGGTGAGATAATTACCTTTCCCTTTCACTCCTCTTTTTTTTTTCCCCCCTCTTTTCACATTATTATTTTGATTTTCTTAAATAATGACCAAACATTTTCAGTGAATATATGTTACTCATAAATGATGCAAATAATC
Organism: Carnegiea gigantea; assembly: GCA_029747015.1. Lineage (NCBI taxonomy): Eukaryota > Viridiplantae > Streptophyta > Magnoliopsida > Caryophyllales > Cactaceae > Carnegiea > Carnegiea gigantea. The sequence goes on from JAKOGI010000422.1 coordinate 364,001, forward strand.
TTGCAAAAAAGAATGATGTACAATAAAATTACACTCGCACTTTTTTTTTTTTTTTGCATAATTACCCTTAGGGTTTGCTCACAAAACATATTTGGTAATGTTCACTAATGTATATACATACTAATGTTCACTAATGCAAACCATAAGAGATATTGTTATTATTGTTGTTATTGTTGTTGTTGTTATTATTATTAGTAGTAGTAATAATGTTGTTATCATCATTATCATCATTATAATATTTCTTCTTCTTCTTGTTGCAACTTGCAATGGTGTTATTATTGTTGTAGTATCAAAAAATGAAAAATATCATGCTCACTAATATACGATGCTCACTAATACATGCAAACAATTATGCTCAACTAATTAAAAAAAAGGAGCTGTGATATATATTTATGGAAGACGCCGAGAAATTATTTTGGTTATCTATACTTTTTTTTAGTTAGCTATGTTTATTGAGTGAGTCGTACTAATTGTTGATAACCAAAAAAAAAAAAAGATGAGCAAATATATAATACAGAATTTTAGTGAGCATATACGCATTTTTTTTTTTTTTTTCATATTTTGAGGTATGATTTCTTAGTGAGTGGCAGCATCATTTTTGATGAGCTATAATATATGTTTTGTGAGCAATACTCCATGTTTATGTATAGTGTGTATGATATGTCTTTAACTAAAATATAAGATTCTTTAAATGCATAAGAATAACATACTTGAAAAGTTTCAGTCTTTATATTATTACTTTGTCTTTCAGTGAGTTATGATATTTGTTTGTTAAGTTGTAATAGATATTTAGTAAGTTATAAAATATATTTTGTGGTCATGATGATTCAGTGAGTAATACTAACTATTTCTAATCAAAATTAGTGAGCAAACAATATAATACACAATTGCACATTGTTGTTTATGTTCTAAGGTATGATATCTTTTTGGTGAGCTACCTCATAATTTTTGATAAGTTGTGATATATGTTTAGTGAGTAATGCTTTATATCTATCTTCTA
>JAKOGI010000422.1:370000-405000 GCA_029747015.1 Carnegiea gigantea
GAATAGAGCATCGCCGGAGGAAATCTTGGCAGCCGGAGGAGGTGAGGAGAAAGAGCGGGTCTGCGAGGAGAGAGAGTGCGAGTCAAAGTGAGAAGGGGGGAAGGATTATCGGGCTTGATCCTTATTTTTTCCCCAGCGTTTTTCCTCACATTTTGTGAGGAAAACATCTTCTACTATATTTTCTTAATTTTCTTTCAACTTTTCTTCCTCATTTTTTTTTCTTTTCATTTTTCCTCACTCCAAACATGGGAAAGTTTTTAATTTTCTAGATTTTTTTTCTTTCCAAGCTACTTTCTTAGGTCTAAATAGACCTCTAGTCTAGTTTGAAAACATGAGTTGCAGGAAACCCAAGAGAAACCCAGGAACTGGAGCAACACTGGTTTACCATGTTTGTTGCACATTAAATTGAATATACAATAAACCGGGCGTACGAAGCATGTTAGTGGCCCAGTTGTATCGAATAATTTGCGGTCGAGCTCATATATTTAAGCTAGTTTGCATTGATATAGATTAATTCAGCGGGACCATTTTATTTTTACCTCAATAGAGATGGTGATGTACATTGATATATAGATTAAAAATACTAGGCATATATATATATATATATATATATATATATATATATATATATATATATATATATATATATATATATATATATATATATATATATATATTTGCTCCAAGGCTTGACCTGGCTTTTTAGTTATCCAAAATAAAGGAATAATCTTTAGAAATAGGCTCTTTGAATACACTTTGACCTTCCTGGATGTCGTGTTAATAGGACACATTGGCCTGTAATTGCAATGATCTCTAAGGCTTTGTTTGGACCCAGGCAAGTTTCATGGAAAGAAAAAAAATTTGGAAAATAAGAATTTTTCCCATGTTTGGAGGGAAGAAAATTAGAAAGAAAAAGAATGACATGGAAAATATGATGGAAAATAATGTAGTTTAAGTCACTAAAATTTTATTCCCAAAATTGGGAGGGAAGTTGTCGAAATCACTTAGAAACCTCTACCCGATACCCCCTCCTTGCTCGCCCCAAAGTCTGCTCTCGTCTATCCTCACACTATCTTTTGACAACCCTCCAGCTAGAAGGCTGTCTCCCGGTGGCCCTCCGGCTGCAAGACTATCTTTCGGCGACGCTTTCAATCTCTTATTTGGTAATTTTCGTTCTCTCTAGCGCTATTTCTCTCTCTCTCTCTTGTAGCAATCTAGGGTTTCATAACCTATTTGAGATTGGGTTGTTTATGTTGAAGGATGCATTAGAAATGAGTTAATCTTCTTCCTTAACTCATTGAGAGGAGGATTTTGATGATTTCTTCTTCTTGAAGGTTATGGCTTGATTGAAGGGCTGCTGTTGCTGTTTTTACTGTTCATTTGCAATCGGGTAGGTTCTTCGTTATATTGCTTGTATTTCTTGTCTTGACTTGTTTGTATTTCTCTTCTTTGATTTGTTTGTATTTTTCGTCTTGGTTTGTTGCCGATGGAGTTACCAAATTGTCTTGGCTTGATTGGCGATTTTGCATCTATTCTTCTGCTGTTGAAACTATTCTGCTCATACTGGATTAGTTCATTTATCTTCTTGGGTTCTAGTCATGATGTTCACTTGATGACCAATTGAGCACGTAGCCATTGCATTTCTTTTTTTTTTTTGGGTTAGGGGAAGAAAAGAACTATTCTCACAAGTAAAAAACACTTCAAATGTAACACCCCAAGTATACATGATCCATTTCCTGTTTCCATCTGCTTAAGAATACCAATAAGATACAATGACTCAATGAACGGGGCGTTACCGCCGTCCATGAAGGACAAGGCTTGCATTAAACATGAAGATTTATCTTAATCCAAAGGTTACTCCATAATAGGGTATACACCATCATAACACCCAAACCATTCAATTGTATACAAAAAGGTTCTAACATCCCAAGAATAACACAACCTTACATAACTCGGTTTGGAAATACAGTCGCAGCATCAAAATACATAAGTTAACTTAAAATACATTAGGCACTCCAAAATACATCACAATATGCCACGATAGCATCTTGGCTCTCCCACACCATCCACTACATGAAGGGTTCTGTCTCATTTATCACCTCCGGCCTCCCTGCCCGCCTCAGGGCAGTTCACTGAACATTTGCCTAAAACAAAACATAAAAATATTTCGAACTGTGAGCCAAAGCTCAGTACATATATCCCTGTACTGTTAAAGGTTCATTGAAAAGTAATTTAGGACCCACTTGCAATTCATTTTAAGTGAAAATAGGGAATGAGATGTATATAAAACTGTATTGCGGATTATTATCTGCTAGTGCACCCCTTTAGTAACTGTTACGATCTGTGAATAGGTGTACACCTGCCAAGCCGACCGAGGTACCTGGCCTGAAGCCGCGCGGGTAACTGAGGGCAATGCCCTGTAACTGATAACTGACGGGGTCACCAATTATGTGATGAAACACTGATTAAAATGATTCATTGATGCTGCTTATCAAAATATTATGATTTTGATAAATGCATGCTGAGTACTAAAGATACAGGCAATAAACGTACCTGGAAGTTTTAAATGTTAATGCACAGAGGAATGAGATATACAAAAGTGAAGAAAATGGAAGCTTAGGCCTTGATTCTGCTCAAAAAGTCCATTACAGGAACATGAGGTTAAAAACGATCATGTTTTCATAACTGATAATTTTAAATAAATTGGCTTATGAAGAGCTGTTACACAACGGTTCATGAGTAACCAAAAAGACATTGATGTAAACTAAAAAAATGAGAAGTGAGACATGGTAGCTAATTTAGAACATTTGGTCTTCAAAGGAGGGTATGGGAAGAATAACCCATAACTCAGCGTCCCGACCTCCAAATAGGACGTAAGACCCCAATATAAATAGCTTAGGAAGGCCTCTAAAACTTTCACCAAGGACTCAAAACATGACTCCCATGCTAGGTTTTCTAAAAAGGGGTTAGAACACTAACATGTCAGTTTTAAACCCATCCTGCACAGGTTCGGTAAAATGACCATAACTTTTTCCACAGACCTCGGATTGATGCGATTCAAGAGTCATTTTGAAGCTAACACACTGACCTATCTTCCCACCAAAAATCATAATTTTTGGATTGGCCGATCATTACCAGTTTCCTTTCAAAGCCTGCCCTGTGTCTCTGAAAATTCCAGCAGCACTGCTTTAGTGTTTTCCTTCATGTTTTTCACCAATCCCCAACTCAAACTCCTTTTAAGAGTGTGTAAATACACTTTGGTACATCCCAACCTCATACAAAAACACCATACATAATTTCTTTTCATATTCATATCAAATAAAGCTCCCTTTTTAGTCACATATACTCACACACCACACATTTAGCCTTAGTTGGTCCAAATCATGCATTTTGAGCAAAACCCTAGCTTTGGGTTAACTTGAACTCACTTCCATCTTTTCCCAAACACCATAAACACCACAAGAAACTTCAATATATTAAAACATAAGCCAAAACAAGGATAAAACAAGCAATAAACCTCACTTGAACAAGTGACTTGCATGAACAAGATGAAACCCTAACCCTAACTTCATCTCTACCTTAATCCATCAACAAGGAGGTTCTTAAAACCTCAAAAACAGCATGATCCATCACTAAAACAACCATAATAAGAACCAAAAATCAACAAGATCAAGAATCAAAACACAAATCAACATAGGGGTCAAAAGAACACTTCCTTTGTGCTTGAGAAAGTTGCTAGAAATGATGCTTGATGTCTATGAAAGTGAAAGGGATGTTTGGGGGTGGTGAGTAGGGATGTTTGGTGGGTTTTTTTGGTGGTTGAAGGTGGCTGAAATGGTGATGGTTTCTCTGTTGTTGCCGTGTAGAGAGAGGAGGAGAGGGAAGAGAGAGAAGCTCACAAAAAGGCTTGGTTAAAAATGAACCAAAATGAAAAAAATTTTACAATTTATATTTCAATTTACTTGGCTGAAAATTGAAAGAGAAAAGTCAAGAAAAGCATGCTTGATTAAAGCTTAATTAAGTGAGATTAGCTAAACAAATGAGGTTCAAGACTTGTTGCATCGCAAACGGCCCTAAATGGGCTCGGTTTTGAGAAAGAACTGAAACCGAGTGCGTTTGTGATTTTTTTTTTTTTTTTTTAAAGTTTGCGATTGACCTAAAGATAATTAAATCACTTAATTCATAAATATCAAGGTCTAATTTCGATGATTTTACAAAACAAAACTCGAATTGCAAGGTGAGGCCCATTAGATTTCCCACTTGAAATAACAAAGGAAACAATGATTTAAATGCGACGAAATTAATCACATAGATTAATGAAAAGAATAAATATAATATAGGGTTGGACTATTACAGTCTTCCCCCCTTAAAAAGTTTCGTCCTCGAAACTGACGAATTTCATCATGCAGGAATTACCTCAAATAAATATGGATATGCAGTTCTCATAGCCTCTTCGGTCTCCCAAGTGGCTTCCTGGGAGGTGTGGTTTGACCATAGCACTTTGACCAATGGGACCTGCTTGTTGCGCAATTGTTTAATCCTGTGATCTAGTATTTGAACAGGACGTTCTTCATATACTAGATCTTCAGCGATATCAATCGGTTCAGATACAATGGTATGATCTGGATCTGGAATGTATTTCTTAAGCTGAGAGACATGGAACACGTTATGTACATGCTCAAGCTCTATAGGCAGATCTAGCCGATAAGCTACAGGATTTAACTGTTCAATGATTTCGTAAGGTCCAATATATCTTGGACTCAATTTTCCCCTTATTCCGAACCTCTTAACACCTCTAGTTGGTGAAACCTTCAGAAAAACTTTATCACCTACTTGAAACTCTAGAGGTCTTCTTCTTTTGTCTGCATAACTTTTCTGTCGACTTTGGGCAATTATGATATGTTCCTGAATCTTTCTTATAGTTTCAGTGGTCTCTTGAATCATTTCAGGACCTATAATCAGTGCCTCATCCAAATCACTCCAGCACAATGGGGTTCTATATTTTCTTCCATACAGAGCCTCAAATGGGGCCATCTTGATGGTGGATTGATAGCTGTTGTTATAAGAGAATTCTACCAGAGGCAAGTCATCTTCCCACTTCCCTTGAAACTCCAATACACAAGCTCTTAGCATGTCTTCCACAATTTGGTTTACCCTTTCAGTTTGTCCATCTGTTTCTGGGTGATAGGAGCTACTGAAGTTTAGTTTGGTTCCAAAGGCTTTTTGAAGCGCTTACCAGAAACGTGCTTGGAACCTTTGATCCCTATCTGAGACTATGTCTAAAGGAATCCCATGTAGACGGACTATCTCCTTGACATACAGTTGAGCTAGTTTTCAACTCCCCAAGTATCCTTGATGGGCAGGAAATGAGCTGACTTTGTGAGTCGATCAACTATGACCTAGATAGCATTCTTTTTCGTGGCAGAAAGCGGTAAACCCATAACAAAGTCCATCGAAATCGAATCCCACTTCCATGTTGGAATTTCTAAGGGTCGTAGTTCACCCACAGGACGTTGATGCTCGGCTTTAACTTTCTGACAAATTAGACACCTATCCACATATTCTGAAACGTCCTTCTTCATATTATTCCACCAAAAATATTGTCTCAGATCTCTGTACATCTTGGTGCCTCCTGGATGCACTGAATAACGAGTATTGTGAGCCTCTTCTAGGATCTGCTTTCTTAACTCCCCATGTTTGGGCACACATAGACGATTCTGGAACCTCAGAGTCCCATCCTCATGTACTACAAATCCTGGAGATTTCCCTTTCTCTAAATTTTGTTTTATCCTTTGAAGTTCGGGATCACTTTCCTGATTCAGTCGTATTTCCTCCTCTAAGGAAGGCTGTAAAGTGAGTACTGATAAACGAGCCTTCGTTTGCCCGTGGGACACCAATTGAATCCCAAAGGACTCCAGTTCTCTTAAGAGATTCAATTGAGTGATCATCACAGTGTTCGAGCTATGTTGCGCTTTCCTACTTAGAGCATCTGCCACCACATTTGCTTTACCAGGATGATATTGAATTTGCAAATCGTAGTCCTTAAGCAACTCAAGCCAACGCCGCTGTCTCAAATTGAGCTCCTTCTGGGTGAAGATATACTTTAAACTTTGATGATCAGTATAGATCTTGCACGATACCCCATATAAATAATGTCTCCAAATTTTCAATGCAAAGACCACAGCTGCTAACTCCAAGTCATGGGTAGGGTAGTTCTTCTCATATGGCTTGAGTTGTCGAGAAGCATAAGCTACTACTTTGTCCTCCTGCATTAGTACGCACCCCAAACCATTCTTCGAAGCATCACTATATACAGTATACTCTTTTCCTTCCATTGGTAAAGTTAGGATTGGGGCGGTAGTGAGACGCTGCCTTAGCTCTTGGAAAGCTTCCTCACACCTTTCAGTCCACTCAAACTTATTTACCTTCTTCAGTAGATTGGTGAGGGGTGATGCTATTTTTGAAAAATCTTTAACGAATCTTCGATAATAGCCTGCTAAACCCAGAAAGCTTCTAATCTCTGTGACGTTGGTAGGCCTTGGCCATTCTGTGATTGCTCTCACCTTTTGGGGGTCAACCTTAATTCCTTCTTTGGTAATCACATGCCCCAAAAATACTACTTCCTCCAACCAAAATTCACATTTCTTTAATTTGCCGTAGAGTTGATGTTCCCTCAGAGTTTGCAATACTATCCGCAATTGATCAGCATGTTCCTTTTCATCCTTAGAATAGATAAGGATATCATCTATGAATACCACGACAAACTTGTCTAAATAAGGCCTGAAAACCCTGTTCATAAGATCCATAAAGGCTGCAGGAGCATTAGTGAGGCCAAAAGGCATCACTGTGAACTCATAGTGACCATACCTGGTCCTGAACGCTGTCTTAGGAATGTCCTCAGGCTTAATCCTAAGTTGATGGTACCCTGACCTCAAATCAATCTTAGAGAATACTCCTGCTCCTTGTAGTTGATCAATAAATCATCTATTCGTGGCAGAGGATATTTGTTTTTGATGGTAATCTTGTTCAACTCCCTGTAATCAATACAGAGTCTTAAGGTTCCATCCTTTTTCTTAACAAACAACACTGGAGCACCCCATGGTGATACACTTGGCCTGATGAAGCCTTTCTGTAACAGTTCATCTAGTTGAATCTTTAATTCCTTAAGCTCAGTTGGGGCCATACGATATGGAGTTTTCGAAATAGGTTGGGCCCCATGAATTAATTCGATTCCAAAATCAATTTCCCTTTGTGGAGGTAGTCCTGGTAACTCTTCAGGAAAAACATCTTCAAATTCACAAACTACAGGTATATTCTCCGCTTTCTCTTCTTTCGTCTGGGAGTCAATAGTATAACACCAATACCCAATACACCCCCGATATAACAGCTTGCTTGCTTTCATAGCGGAAATCAAAGAGCAAGATTTTGTCTCTTTCTGCCCATAAAAACACACTTTTCTCCCTTTCTCATCCTTCAAAATAACCTTAAGATCTTCACAGTCAATTTTGGCTCCATAAGTATGTAACCAATTCATTCCCAAAATGATATCAAAATCAGTCAGGTCAAATTGAATCAAATCCATAGGGAAGGTAGCTTCATCAATGATGATGGGGACAAGTTCATAAGAAAAGGGGCACTCAATCACAGAATTGTTGGGTAGTTTAATTCTATAATTGGTTTCCATCTTTTTGTTCTCCAGACTCAATTGTATAGCAGCTCGGGTAGATATGAATGAATGAGTGGCGCCCGAATCAAATAATACACAAAATGGCTTTGAATTTAAAAAGAGAGTTCCAGTGACTACCGTACCAGAGGTAGCAGCTTCCTTTTTGTTCATCACGAATGCCCTTCCTGCAACTGCAGGCCTTGTAGGTGGGGGTCCCTGGCGGGGCGGAGCTAAAGGTTTTGCTGCGCCTCTATCTACAGCTTTCAGTCGGCGGGGGCATGCAGTGATGAGGTGTTCAGGACTTCCACACCACATACATTTGTTGCTGCCAACTCGGCATTCAGGAGTGGTGTGATTTGTTCTTCCACACTTCGCACAGGTTACGGGTACTGACGAGCCCATAGGACGGCTCTTAGAGGGAAGTGGAGTAGGCTTTTTCTGGTTCTGATTCACACTTTCACTAGAAGTCCCCCGTTCAAACCCCTTTCTCTTATGGTTAATTGGGTTCAGAGCTCTCAATTCCGTCTTCACTCGTTCCCCTTCAGCTGCTCGCTCATATAATTCTTGACAAGTCAAAATTGGTTGCCCCGCTAACTGATTCCGAATGTAGAAGGCCAATCCTTCCTCGAACCTTCTCATCTTTAACCTTTCAGAGGATACAAATTCAGGGACAAATCTAGATAGTTCTGTGAACTTACTAGCATATTGCATCACAGACATGTTGCCACTCATTTTCAACTCCATAAATTCCTTCTCCTTTTGCCTTTGCACCACAGCTGGGTAAAATTTCGCCCTCAACTCCACTAAAAATTTATTCCAAGTGAATTCAGGCCCTAGGAGTTTATCCTTCACAGTACTCCACAAAATGTCAGCTTCACCTGACAGATAATACGTCCCAATGTTCATTTTCTTTTCTTCTGGTACCCCAACTACGGCGAAAACTTTCTCCATTCCCCTTATCCATTCTTCTAACACTACTGGATCATAAGATCCATTATAAACTTTAGGGTTGCACCGTGCTACCCTGTCTGCCAATTTATCCTCTTTAGGAGGGGTTTCAACAGGTACTTGGGGAATTCGCTTCATTAATTCAGCAACTAAGGTTGGCCAATAACTTGGGTCTCCTAAGTTGCTAGCTAATACAGAGGGCAATGGTGGCGTGTCCCCGTGTTGTGGTTCTTGGCAGGAGGCTTGATCACCCGATCCCTGGCCGTGCCCCATATCGTCCTCTACCTGAACCTCCATGTTGTTATGTACTGACTGGGACATTCTGAACATATAGTAAATAAAGCAATTCAAACACTAGAACCTCCAGACATATCAGATTATATCATAACTTAAAGCATTATCATTTCAACACTGCTTACTTACAAACATCATTGATTTATATATATGAGCAACAAAAGTACAGTACATCAAGCTAAGTACGCAAGACTAACTCTAACTCTTTCCGTATCATTAAAACTAAATAGCCCCTATGCCCTAAGTCCGTGACATAACCCCAAAAACAAGGTACGGACTATATCATCCTGGTTGGCGAGGATTGGACTAACTATATACAATGCCAGATGCCCCACAAAATGTAATGATCCAATCCAGCCAAACCATTACTACATACAGGACTCAAAATAAAACCACTAGGCTAGCCTATAGAACCACCTAACGATCCCTGGATGGATCGTAATCGGGGTCAGACTCATCATCAGGTTCTTCACCTGAATCAAAGCTTCTCATAGATGCCTCTGATTCGGCACCATCGACCTCCTGTTGAATCTGTGGCTCAGGCTCCTCCCCTAGTCCCATCATCAACTCATCCGCCTCTTGTTCCCCTTGCGGGTCTATCCCCATCTCATCACTATCTTGATCCTCCTCGGGATCCTCCTCCTCTGGATCGTCCTCATCGCCCTGGTGGTTCTCATCCTCAGAGCTAATCACCACCACTTCTGGGGTGCTAGGGATATCTATTACCACGTAAGCCTCCCCAGGGCTATCGGGCATCAGTGGGGTGGCTGGTGCGGGTGGAATGGGTGGCCCCTGTGCTGGTGCTGGCGGGGAGGGTGGCCCCTGTGCTGGTACTGGCGGGGAGGGTGGCCCCTGTGCTGGTACCGGGGCTACAGGTGGAGGGTGGACCTGATATAGGGGGAAAACATGTTGAAGAGTTTCCATAGTCAGTCCCCTCAATTCGAACTCCTCTCTTAATAACAGTTCCGTAGTGAGAGTCATCCACGCTCCCTGGGCCTGAAACCTAGGCCCGTCCAAGCCTGGGTTCCCTGTCATCATAAAGTTCTGGTAACGCTGCCTAAATTCCACCCACGGGCCAACCAGAGGTAAGGACTCAAGCAGTCTCTGGGCACGGACGGTAATACTGTGAAACTCAGAATAAGGGTCCTGTGCATGTCCTTCCAACTCATGTGTAGCAAGGCAATATGAGCTATCATAGAGCCCCCCGGTAGCATATTAACCCCATAAGGGTCCATCTAACAAAAGAAAAACACATATGTAAGAGGTATGCACATCCATAAACAAAAAGCTTACAAATGAAAGCAACTGACAGTCTAATATCGATATTACGCTCTTAATATCAATATCATTCTAGCAATAGACTATAGATAATATCAATATCATTCTAGCAATAGACTATAGATAGTATCAATATCATTCTAGCAATAGACTATAGATAGCCTCCCCATCACTACACCATTCGAATACTCACCCTAGAGGTTCTCACTCTACTTTCCTCAAGAAAATGTAAACCTGGGCTCTGATACCAAATCTGTAACACCCCAAGTATACATGATCCATTTCCTGTTTCCATCTGCTTAAGAATACCAATAAGATACAATGACTCAATGAACGGGGCGTTACCGCCGTCCCTGAAGGACAAGGCTTGCATTAAACATGAAGATTTATCTTAATCCAAAGGTTACCCCATAATAGGGTATACACCATCATAACACCCAAACCATTCAATTGTATACAAAAAGGTTCTAACATCCCAAGAATAACACAACCTTACATAACTCGGTTTGGAAATACAGTCGCAGCATCAAAATACATAAGTTAACTTAAAATACATTAGGGACTCCAAAATACATCACAATATGCCACGATAGCATCTTGGCTCTCCCACACCGTCCACTACATGAAGGGTTCTGTCTCATTTATCACCTCCGGCCTCCCTGCCCGCCTCAGGGCGGTTCACTGAACATTTGCCTAAAACAAAACATAAAAATATTTCGAACTGTGAGCCAAAGCTCAGTACATATATCCCTGTACTGTTAAAGGTTCATTGAAAAGTAATTTAGGGCCCACTTGCAATTCATTTTAAGTGAAAATAGGGAATGAGATGTATATAAAACTGTATTGCGGATTATTATCTGCTAGTGCACCCCTTTAGTAACTGTTACGATCTGTGAATAGGTGTACACCTGCCAAGCCGACCGAGGGACCTGGCCTGAAGCCGCGCGGGTAACTGAGGGCAATGCCCTGTAACTGATAACTGACGGGGTCACCAATTATGTGATGAAATACTGATTAAAATGATTCATTGATGCTGCTTATCAAAATATTATGATTTTGATAAATGCATGCTGAGTACTAAAGATACAGGCAATAAACGTACCTGGAAGTTTTAAATGTTAATGCACAGAGGAATGAGATATACAAAAGTGAAGAAAATGGAAGCTTAGGCCTTGATTCTGCTCAAAAGTCCATTACAGGAACATGAGGTTAGAAACGATCATGTTTTCATAACTGATAATTTTAAATCAAACTGGCTTATGAAGAGCTGTTACACAACGGTTCATGAGTAACCAAAAAGACATTGATGTAAACTAAAAAAATGAGAAGTGAGACATGGTAGCTAATTTAGAACATTTGGTCTTCAAAGGAGGGTATGGGAAGAATAACCCATAACTCAGCGTCCCGACCTCCAAATAGGACGTAAGACCCCAATATAAATAGCTTAGGAAGGCCTCTAAAACTTTCACCAAGGACTCAAAACATGACTCCCATGCTAGGTTTTCTAAAAAGGGGTTAGAACACTAACATGTCAGTTTTAAACCCATCCTGCACAGGTTCGGTAAAATGACCATAACTTTTTCCACAGACCTCAGATTGATGCGATTCAAGAGTCATTTTGAAGCTAACACACTGACCTATCTCCCCACCAAAAATCAGAATTTTTGGATTGGCCGATCATTACCAGTTTCCTTTCAAAGCCTGCCCTGTGTCTCTGAAAATTCCAGCAGCACTGCTTTAGTGTTTTCCTTCATGTTTTTCACCAATCCCCAACTCAAACTCCTTTTTAAGAGTGTGTAAATACACTTTGGTACATCCCAACCTCATACAAAAACACCATACATAATTTCTTTTCATATTCATATCAAATAAAGCTCCCTTTTTAGTCACATATACTCACCACACATTTAGCCTTAGTTGGTCCAAATCATGCATTTTGAGCAAAACCCTAGCTTTGGGTTAACTTGAACTCACTTCCATCTTTTCCCAAACACCATAAACACCACAAGAAACTTCAATATATTAAAACATAAGCCAAAACAAGGATAAAACAAGCAATAAACCTCACTTGAACAAGTGACTTGCATGAACAAGATGAAACCCTAACCCTAACTTCATCTCTACCTTAATCCATCAACAAGGAGGTTCTTAAAACCTCAAAAACAGCATGATCCATCACTAAAACAACCATAATAAGAACCAAAAATCAACAAGATCAAGAATCAAAACACAAATCAACATAGGGGTCAAAAGAACACTTACTTTGTGCTTGAGAAAGTTGCTAGAAATGATGCTTGATGTCTATGAAAGTGAAAGGGATGTTTGGGGGTGGTGAGTACGGATGTTTGGTGGGTTTTTTGGTGGTTGAAGGTGGCTGAAATGGTGATGGTTTCTCTGTTGTTGCCGTGTAGAGAGAGGAGGAGAGGGAAGAGAGAGAAGCTCACAAAAAGGCTTGGTTAAAAATGAACCAAAATGAAAAAATTTTACAATTTATATTTCAATTTACTTGGCTGAAAATTGAAAGAGAAAAGTCAAGAAAAGCATGCTTGATTAAGGCTTAATTAAGTGAGATTAGCTAAACAAATGAGGTTCAAGACTTGTTGCATCGCAAACGGCCCTAAATGGGCTCGGTTTTGAGAAAGAACTGAAACCGAGTGCGTTTGTGAAATTTTTTTTTTTTTTTAAAGTTTGCGATTGACCTAAAGATAATTAAATCACTTAATTCATAAATATCAAGGTCTAATTTCGATGATTTTACAAAACAAAACTCGAATTGCAAGGTGAGGCCCATTAGATTTCCCACTTGAAATAACAAAGGAAACAATGATTTAAATGCGACGAAATTAATCACATAGATTAATGAAAAGAATAAATATAATATAGGGTTGGACTATTACATCAAAAAACAATAGGGAGCCCAAAATAAAGCAAAACCCACTTTGGATAAACCAATTCACGGAAGGAGGAAACACCCCCCACCAAAGAAAAAAAAGGCTTTAGGATGAGAAAGGTGAGGAAAGAGGATTATAGTTGATGTCCACTTATAGCTGGATTCTCTCACTCTTTACTTGCTTTGTCTCTGTTCAAATTTTTGGTCTCTCTGAAACTATTTTTCATAAAGAGGAAAAAGCAGTTTGCTTTGTTGCCTATATTTCGGGACAGTCTTTGCTAATGTGATGAGAAAGATGAGGACAGAGGATAAGTCTAATATTCTAAAAAATGCATTCTGTGTTGTTTGTGATTTGATGATTATTTGCTCATGACACTTGGCTCCATTGGTGCCATTGTTCAGGGAGCTTCTGTCCTTGTTTTCTTCATATTCTTTGTCCAGCTCATTAGCCTCATTTGTCTTGCCTACCTTTTTTCCTAGAGAAACTTCTCATCAACTTTGATTTGCTGATGTTTGGTTGTGGTTGTGCTTTGGTTAAGATAATACCTTGGTTAAATTTTGCAGTCCATGGCATCGAACAAGCCAAGGAATACTTCACAACCTCATGCCAATCGCCCTAAAGTGCCCACTGGCTCCTCTCTCAAGCGCTCAGGCTCCGATGAATCATCTATAAGAAGAAATTTGAAGCGTCCATCTATTGAGTCATCTCAGATTGGGGATGACATTAATAATCAAGACATGATTTTCAGACCTTGGTGAAGTTTATCTAATTCGCCAGATAATGTCGATGAAGAATCTGAGGTAATTAGTTAACTATCTAGTGAAGGTATTTGCTTACTAATTGTCATGTTGATAGGTACAAGTAGTAGTGGCAATTTATATGAAGTTTATCTACGCCCTCTTTTTAGTTAACTATCTAGTGAGGTAATTAGTTAACTAGCCAGTAAAGTTTATCTATTCCCTCTTTTTAGAAAGTATATCGCGAATGTGGGTACAAGTAGTAGTGGCAGTAATTCTGTTGATAAAATGTCTAACCCTTATGTTCTATTCTATAGATAGATAAGTGGGAGAAGCTTAGAAAATGAGTAGCAGCTAGCATTGTTGTTTATGGTGCATGTGCAGCTAGTCTGGTCACCTCTCTTACATGTCTTAAGAGTCCTGTTGATAAGCCACTTTCCAAAAATGGTGAAGGGGATATTCGTCGTCAATTTCACTTGAGTAGGCTTACACGAAAAGGGGAGTAAGATTGTCGCAATGAGCTTCGCGCGGGAAAGGATGACTTTGCTAGATTAGTTTGCATTTTACGCACTGTTTTAGCACAATTGAGGAATAGGTTACCAAGTTTCTCAATATTATTGGACATAATAGGAGAAATTATTCTGTAAAGTTAGATTATGGGTGCTCGAAGGAAATAGTGAGTAGACACTTTCACAATGTCTTGAAGGCCATCATTTCCTTAGAATCAATATTTTTAAAGCAACCAGATGGTTCTGAATGCCCTCCTGAGATTGAAAACAGCCCGAGATTCTTTCCTTATTTCAAGGTAAATGTGAAAAAATTAGTAATTCTCATTCTATTATTATTATTGTTCTAAAATAGATTCTAATAAATTTAGTCATTTTTTTTGGCTAGGATTGTGTTGGTGCAATTGATGGTTCACATTTTCGTGTAAAAGCCCCAAGCAACGTGGTTCAGAGATATCGAGGACGAAAGCAGTACGCCACCATCAATGTTCGCGCAGCTTGTGGGTTTGATTTGAAGTTCACTTATGTGTTATCGGGTTGGGAAGGTTCTGCTTCTGATTCGAGAGTTCTAAATAGTGCTCTAGAAAATAGAATTGATAGGCTAGAAGTTCCTAATGAAAAGTACTATCTCGTTGATTTGGGATATTAATTAAGACGTGGGTTCTTGACTCCCTATAGAAAAACTCGTTATCATTTGAAAGAATATGGCGTGCTTGCTCCCCAAAATGCTAGAGAAATATTCAACCATAGGCATTTTTCTCTTTGAAATGCAATAGAAAGGGCTTTTGGTGTTTTAAAGAAGAGGTTTGCAATGTTATGTAGTGGGAATGAGCCATTCTACTCAATACGCTTAAAATCTGATATTGTGCTTGCTGCATGCATATTGCACAATTATTTGATGGGTGTTGATCCAGATAGAGAGCTTATAGAAGAGGCTGATCATGAATTACTTAGTTCTAATGAATCGTATGATGGTTGTCTTTTAAACTTAACAAGCGAGAGTAGAGAAATGGAGGAATTCAGAGATAGCTTAGCCAATGCATTGTGGATGGACTATGTTAATAGCCTGAATAGTAGGTATGATGGATCCCTATAATGACCAACTACATTTATCCAATCTTTCTTGTACCTAGTGCATCTCCCTATTGTATCTCACTTATGCTAAGGTTCAGCGTATGTGTAAAATCAGAATATTATGCTCTGCTATAGGATTCAGTCCTTGGTTTCGGAGTTAGCTTATGTTTCAGTTCTCTTCTTCACTACACTATGTTAATTTCACTTAACTTGGCCTGTTTTTCAGTTGAATATACTTAGGACAAAATTGCAATCTAGTGTACTACTTGACTATTCATATATGTTGTAGGGTCGGTTGCTGTACAGCTTCATACTTAACTGTTCATATATGTTGTAGGATGAATGTGAGCTCAAGGAGGACGGAAGCTTTGCAACCGAAAAGAAGAACATGACTTGGTCTGACGAGATGGATCTAGTCTTCGTTGATGCTTTGTTAGAACAAATAGAGAAAGGTCAAAAAATGGGTAGCACATTTATGAGCACTGCTTTTACAAGTGTTGCAGTGTTGGTGGGCTCCAAATTTGGGAGGTTAGGTTTTTCAGTTTCAAATGTGAAAAATAGGCTGAAAACATTGACAAAAAGACATACTGATGCTCAAAAAGTTCTATCCCAAAGTGGTTTTGGTTACAACAAGTCCACTCAAATGATAGAGGCACCCCCAGAATTGTGACAAACCTATCTTATGGTATGACAATATGAGGATTCATTTCAAGTTTTATACTCTTGATGAAATTATAATTTTTAATTTTATTGTCCTTGTGCAGGCAACTCTAGATGCAAAAAATTTTCGCTACAAACGCGTGCCAAATTTCTACAAGTTGGGCCTTCTCTTTGGGAAAGATAGAGCAACTGGAAGCAATGCAGTTGGGCCAAAAGAAAGGCAGCATCAGTGGTCAAGAGAAGTGGCAAGCTCAAGTGAGGATACTTCTCCAATTCTTACTAATGAAGAATCTTCATGTGTGTTTCCCTCAAAAGTCCAAGTGGAGAGCAGGAAATCAAAGAATAAGGCAATAGAGTTCGTGTATGAGGAGTTGAGATCCCTTAGATCGGGTATGGATATGGTAGCAATGGCTCTTGAGAAAGGCAACTTAAGAAATTACAGTGAGGAGCAACTTTATCATGAAATTACATAGGTAATAGCTCCACCTGAATTTCATCTTTTTTTTTTTTCCCTTCCTGATTTTTGGGTCAGCTTCTTCTCAGGCTTCCACTAACCCAATTTCTCACCCCTGTGGATTAGTTATGAACCTCTATTTTGTCCCAATTTCAGCCCCTAATCGACCCCTTCTCTCAGTGTTTTCATATTCAATCTTACTAAAGGAAGGGTCGAATTAACTTGTTAAGCATACATTTTACTCATATAGCATCTTTTAGTATTTTCAGGGACTTTGTTAAAGAAACAAAAAGATGGACGACATTTAGCAGAAAGGAGTTCTAAGGAGGCGAGATTAAAGCCGCGAAAAAGCATCGCACGGAAGTCGAACACAGGTAGCACAGCCGGGCCACGTGAAACTAGCACAACCGGTCAGAACAGCCAAGTGGCATGACAGTGCCAAGTGGCATGCCCTTACCGCTTGTGCCGGTCTAGGCCGGTTGTTCCGGATCTTTGGCACGGTCGCACCGTGCCTCGAGGCACGACCATGCCACCCCCCTTCCGCGTCGCGACTTAAGTTTTCCTTCGGGGTTGTTTTGCGGGGGGGATTGAGTTTTCTTTTCCCAGACAGTTTCTTAGGCGATTCTTAGGTTTTATTAGAGAATTTTATTTTCACACTTTTGAATTTGCTATTGGATTGAAGTTTGTTCCACTATTAATTCATGCGATTAATTCAGGGTTCTTCATCTTAATTCTCTCTCCTCTTGTTCTTAATTGTTCTAAAGCTTGGATGCCATGGTTATTAAATTGAGTTATTGGACTATCGTTCTAAACATGATTGTAGGCTAAATCCTCCAACTTAGTTTGGGATTAGCGCCGAATATGTATGGTTGAATCATAAATTGGCCCATTCCCCGCCTTCCCT
Source organism: Carnegiea gigantea (assembly GCA_029747015.1). NCBI lineage: Eukaryota > Viridiplantae > Streptophyta > Magnoliopsida > Caryophyllales > Cactaceae > Carnegiea > Carnegiea gigantea. The sequence continues at coordinate 387,413 of JAKOGI010000422.1, forward strand.
TTGTTTTGTAATTGCGAATTCTACCATGCACGCCACATACTCGATGGAATGCTTGAAAGAGCATTCATCCTCCTTATTAGGGTTTAGGGGAGTATTAAGAGATGAAACCTTTATCTAGTGTGACTTAGTAGACGATTAGGATTTTAATATGAAAATAATTAAGATCCTAATTGGGATTTGAGATTATAGACCTTATAATCCTTCAACTTTTAGTCCCATGAGAATAGGCGACTATAGTTTTAGGATTAGTCTTCAACCATTAAGAGAGGGAGGAGATAGACTTAATTGACAATTTCTCCATTCGTGATGCATGCTTGGGAATGTTTGGTAGGGCTAGTAACTGATTCATTAGTATAATCGTGCTGTTAATTCCAACCTAGGTGTTTACTCTTCTTCTGTTTATTCCATCTTTTAGTTGTTATTATTTCCCTTAGTTAAGTTATAAAACTCCAATTGTGATTGCCTACCTTGGGTAGAATAATCTAGTTCAAGTAGTTGAAAGCAAAGTTCCCTGTGGATTCGACCCGTACTTGCCGGTTGCTAGTTACAGCTACGCCATGCACTTGCGGTAACACTATTTAAGACTGAACAAGTTTTTGACGCCGTTGTCGGGGAATTTGTGCCTTTCAATATTAGAACCGATTTGAGTACTCTAGACTAAGCTTTTCTTTTTCTTTTTGCACCTTCTTTTACTTCCTTATTCTTGCTTGAAACTGTTTACGCCGGGGTAGTGTTTGCTTTGTATGCACAGAAGGAGCCAGGGGATTTAAAGCCTTGTCCCACTCAACCCTGAAATCGAAGCTGCCACGCAACAGCAAGAAGAAGGGGGAGGGCAAATTTGTGATGGCTGAGCAAGGCCAGAGAGTGCTGCGAGACTATGCCCTGCCGCAAGCATCGGGCATAACCTCGTCCATCGTAAGCCCCATGATCGAGGCTAATAATTTCGAGCTCAGTCCCGCCTTGGTGACGTTTGTGGAGCGAGATCAATTCGGCGGGCACCCTTCGGATAATCCTAGCGTGCACCTTCGCAAATTTCTTACGAAGTGTGACACCATCAAACTCAATGGGGTGCCCACAGACGTGATCCGCCTATGGCTCTTTCCTTTCTCTCTGAAGGATAGAGCCAGTGACTGGTTACAGAACGAGGATCCCAACTCGTTCACCACCTGGGAGGTTCTTTCCAAGGCATTCCTCAGCAAGTACTTCCCTCCTGGCAAGACTGCCAAGCTGAGGATGGACATCACATCCTTCACCCAGTAGAATGGAGAATCCCTTTACGAGGCCTGGGGGAGGTTCCAAGACCTCTAACGACAGTGCCCTCATCACGGAATTCCTGACTGGCTCCTAATCCAAACCTTCTACAATAGGTTGGAGTGGTCAGTGAAGATCTCAGTTGATGCCACAACAGGGGGTGCTCTAATGGGCAAGTCAATCGAAGCGGCGAAGGCCTTGTTGGAAGAGATGACTTCCAACAACTATCACTGGTCAAGTGAGAGGGCCGCCCCCAAGAGAGGCAGTGGCAGACATGAGGTGGATGCTGTGACGCTCCTAGCCAGCAGAGTGGACGCCCTCACACAGTGACTGGATAAAGTGGCAACACCATCAGTCACTTCTGCGGGGCCATCAATGGGGCCTTATGCATATTGTGAGGCATGTGGTGTACATGAACATACCTCTGTTGAGTGTTACAATCTCTCCCTAGCATTGAACACGTTAATGCTTTCCATAGTTACAACCCGCAACCACAAAATAACCCCTAACCCACCACCTATAGCCAGGGTTGGAAGAGTCACCTGAATCCTCTCTACAAAAATACCAACCCTCACCCCCAGAGTTCTGTCCAGCCACCTGGTTTCCACAACAGAGGTCCCTACAATCCACCCTCTCCACCTCCTAAACCCACGACCCACTTGGAGAGTCTCATGGAGCGCTTCAATGCGACCCAAACAACATCAATGAGACTCTTAGTGAGTCAATCAACCTACTGACCTCCAGGATCGATGCTATGGCCGCCCATCAGAGATCGCCCAGATCGCCTAACAGGTGAGCCACTTGTCCCCGCCTCAGGGGCATCTGCCAGGCCAGCCCGAGACTAACCCCGAGGTCATGCCAATGCCATCCCCACGATGGGAGAAGGGTTAGAGGAGAGCCCGGTGATGGTTCTCCATAAGGTAGTTCCAGTTCCCGATTCTGCAGGAACAGAGGGGAAGAAGCGAGAAGAGAATATGAGTTCTGCTGGAGAGCCTAGTCCTCCACCTCCCACCCGCACTTGCCATCCCCCAGTGCCTTTCCCTCAGCGACTAGCATGGTCTAAGCTATCTCAACTTGAACCTAGATTCGCACAATTTCTGAAGACCCTACGCCGAATCTATGTGAGTGGCCCCTTCCTGGAAGCTCTCAAGCATGCGCCTGCCCATTTGAAGTTTTTGAGAGAGCTCCTGTTCAAGAAGGGAGAACCTGGGGACGCTTTAGTGGCCCCCATTAGCGGATGCTACAACTCGCTCTTCCAGAGGTGATCGCCATCGAAACTGCAAGACTCGGGCAGTTTCTCTATCGCATGCTGTATAGGGGATATACAGATTGAGAGAGCCCTCTGCGATCTGGGCGCTAGCGTGAGCCTCATGCCGCTCTCTCTCTACAAGAAGCTGCAACTACGGGAAATCACTCCCATCAGCATGGCTATTCAGCTGGCAAACTGCTCCATCAGGTAGGCTGTAGGCTTTCTGGAGGATGTCCCAGTTCAGGTGGGCACGTTCCTCGTTCCATGTGATTTTATCATCCTTGACATGGACGAGGCCTTTCCGACCCCCTCATCTTAGGTCGCCCATCCCTTGCGGTTGCAGTGGCGGTGATTGACGTACCGACCAGCACTGTGACCTTCACTATGTGTGGAGAACGGATTGCTTTCTACTTTCCTCTACCCACACCACCCCCAACCCTGGTGCCCATTCTGCTCCTGCAGCTCCTACTGTCTCCACTCCCCCTCTACCTGTCTCGAGTGCGGAGCTCACTGATTGGGGTGGCAGACTCCATATGAGGACGATAGAATTGTCCCTTCGACCACTATTGACTACTCTTACATTCAGAGGGCCTCCTTGGGAGATAGATATTTTCTGGGCAGCACTGATTTCTGATTTCAGCCCTGGGGAGGTGTTGGATGTACAGCCATGTGATGTTTCAACTACCCCACCCCCCGTCTCGCCGTCACATCTCTCCTGAGGTAAGGGTAAAGCTTAGGACCTCAAAAAAATGCTTCTTGGGAGGCAACCCAAGGCATTTATTGCTTGCAAAAAAAAAAAAAACAAAAAAAAAGAAGGGAAAAAACAAGAAAACAATAACCTAGTGTGTCACCCCCGCCCTTTTCCCTCCCCTCTCACCCTTCGATCCTTGCATTTCCCCTTCCATTGCTCTTTTTCTGCGACTTTTTCATTGAGGACAATGAAAATCTCAAGCATGGGGGGTGAGCTTATCGCTCTTTGGGTGAAATCGTAGATCCTGAGGTTGGATCGGTTGACATCACTTGCATTCGCATCATATAGATAGGACTTCATATTGTTCACTAGGTTATTTTTACATATTTCGTTTATTAGAGCATGTAGCCTAGAGCATATAGAATTAGATTTTGCATCCCAAAAGGAGAAATGATCGAGCTGGGAATACCGTAAGCTTTCCAGGTACTATCTCTCCCTTTCTCTTCATTATCCTTCATATGTTTTATTGTTTTCTTAGTTTGTGAAAACCCCTCTTCTAATGAGAATGAAAGGGATGATGATTGATCGATCATGTTAATTTGTGTGTAGAGGTGTGGTTTGTTTTGATGTGATTTTTATGAAAACTGGGTTTGACTGTGCCATCCGTAGTCTCTTTGCCCTATATTGCATGCTAATTACCCCTGAGACTCATGTGGTCTAATCTGACTGACTTTGATAAGTGGGACATGTGTTGGAGTAAGTCACTTGACTGTGGTAGGTTACCTGTGAGATTTTTGAGCCTAATGCTTGTGTTAATATGATTGAGGCAATCTTTGTTTCAAATAATCACATGAGCTAAAAAGCCACCCATTGTTGACTACTTTCTTTGCGAGCCCTTTGTGCCTTTACTGTGTCTTTGTTGCTATAACCCATCCACTATACACTTGGCGTATGTATACTCTCTTCACCCCTGTCGAGGTCTAATGGAGCGGCACTTCCACATGGTAGTTGGGTATGCTTGGCAAGTCAATTCAATTTAGGCACTATATTAGTGGTTTATATTGGGGGATTGCAAATTGATTTTTGATGTCTCCAACGCTATCCACATTTCTATATTTTTTCTTCTCTTTAAAAAAAAAAAGAAAAAAAAGAAAAAAAAAGAAAGAGAAATAGAGAAGTTACGAATAAGGTGGTTAGCATGAGACCGTTTCAACAAGCTTGTTTGATCCCTCCTTTGAGATTTTTGTGGGATTGTTGCCCAATGTGCAATTGTGGTGTAAAGTTATAATCTTAGCATTGGTTGTGGAAGTGTTCTCGCTTCCTAGTCTTTTGACTGATAGCTCCACTTTTCCTAAATTATTCCATGTCTCACCCTTTACCTTAGCCCTATTACAATCCTAAATGGAAGTCCTCATGATCGACATATTGTATTTTGTACCAAGAGGTGGAGAATTGAGAACTTTACCAAGCATATGGTAGTTTGCCTGATTGGACGGAGTATTGAGCGTAACCCTACTATATTTTCCAAACACATTGAGGGGAGTCAGGAGACTGTTCTGCTTTATCTTAAAGTGAGGTCCTAGCAGTCTTGCTTAATCACCATTTGTTGAGGAAGGTCACGTCATACTATGTGTTTTAATATTGGGGTGTTTGGTGTGTCTCATTTGGTAGGGTGATTTATGGATGACACTGTATATGTTTTATCAATACTTCTTTTCACGCCTTGACTTGGCTGCCCTTAATGTGTTGATCTACCATGATTTGTTAATTTATCTCCCTTTCCTTGAAGAGGGTGTGTTGAGAGGTTTACCCTTACCTCTGATCCTTAATAGCGTAGTCTTGCTTGGGGACAAGTAAGAGATAAGCATGGAGACGTGATGAACCTCTATTTTGTCCTAATTTCAGCCCCTAATCGGCCCCTTCTCTCAGTGTTTTCATATTCAATCTTACTAAGGGAAGGGTGGAATTAACCTCTTTTAGCAACATTTTAATCATATAGCATCTTTCGGTATTTTCAGGGATTTTGTCGAAGGAACGGAAAGGTGGACGACATTTAGCAGAAAGGAGTGCTAAGAAGGCAAGATTAAAGTTGCGAAAAAGCATCGCATGGAAGTCGAACACAGGTAGCACAGTCGGGCCATGGGAAACTGGCACAACCGGCCGGAACAGCCAAGTGGCACGGCCGTGCCACTTGTGCCGGTCTGGGCCGATTGTTCCAGATCTATGGCACGGTCGCAACGTGCCTCAAGGCATGACTGTGCCACTCCCGTTCCGCGTTGCGACTAAAGTTTTCTTTCGGGTTGGTTTGGGGGGATTGGGTTCTCTTTTCCCAGACAATTTCTTAGGCGATTCTTGGGTTTTACTAGAGAATTTTATTTTCACACTTTTGAATTCGCTATTGGATTGAAGTTTGTTCTACCGTTAATTCATGCAATTAATTCAAGGTTCTTCATCTAAATTCTCTCTCCTCTTGTTCTTAATTGTTCTAAAGTTTGGATGCCATGGTTGTTGAATTGAGTTATTGGACTATTGTTCTAAACATGATTGTAGGCTAAATCCTCCAACTTAGGTTGGGATTAGCGTCGAATATGTATGGTTGAATCATGAATTGGCCTAATCCCCGCCTTCCCTTTGTTTCGTAATTGCGAATTCTGCTATGCACATCGCATGCTCGATGAAATGCTCGAAAGAGCATTTATCCTCCCTATTAGGGTTTAGGGGAGCGTTGAGAGACGAAACCTTTACCTAGTGCGATTTAGTAGACGATTAGGATTTTAATATGAAAATAATTAAGATTCTAATTGGGATTTGAGATTATAGATCTTATAATCCTTCAACTTTTAGTCCCATGAGAATAAGTGACTATAATTCTAGGATTAGTCTTCGACCTTCGAGAGAGGGAAGAGATGAACTTAATTGACAATCTATCCATTCGTGATGCATGCTTGGGAATGTTTGGTAGAGCTAGTAACTGATTCACTAGCATAATCGTGTTGTTAATTCCAACCTTGGTGTTTACTCTTCTGTTATTTATTCCATCTTTTAGTTGTTATTGTTTCCCTTAGTTAAGCAACAAAACTCCAATTGTGATTGCCTAGCTTAGGTAGAATAATCTAGGTCTAGTAGTTGAAAGCAAAGTTCCCTGTGGATTCGACCCGTACTTGTCGGTTGCTAACTACAGCTACGGCGTGCACTTGCAGTAACACTATTTAAGACTGAACAATTAGTATACTCTAAAAAGAAATAGCTCAGTATATGGTCCTATGTTTCTCTTGCTGTGTAGTGGTGAGTACTACTGACAAACAGATTCTAATTTGCATGCTGCTGATGTTTTTCTTGTATTGTTGTCTTATGACCAGAAACCATGTCTTAAAACATATTCATATTTGCGTGCTTCTACTGATGTTTCTCTTGTACTGTTGTCTCATGACCAAAAACATCTCTTGATGTCATTACAATGTATTACATGGAGGAATGCAACACTGTTAGCTATTGGTAGGCTGAAATCTAATCTCCTTTGATGTTATGTTTATAAGTTGAAGGTTTGAGTGAGATATCACAAATGAAGGCCTATCAAGCTCTTTCAGCCAACCCTAATTCAGCTAGAGCCTTTCTTGCTGGACCAGCTGCTTGTGTTGAGTTGCGGTTAAAAGTTAAATTCGACAATGGGTTCTTAGAGTAGCTTGGGATTTCAGAAATTTGGAGCTCTCATTCCTCTCAACTCGTTGATGTTATTGGTTCTGTTTATGTTTTTGTTATTTTCACGTTGAACTCCGAATTTTATGGATAATTTGATTTGAAGCTGTAAATTTCTATGGACTCTTGTAAACTTTTGAATTGTAACAAAATCAGGGAGTTTGAAGTAGAATTTTGCGTTGGAATGAGAAAGTTTGAGAGGTAACTGAATTGTATATCCCCTTTATTTTTTATGGTGTTATTTTGAAGAGTTCTATTAGCATTGGCTGGCAAAGGGCAACTTTGAGATCACATTTTAATCTTTCAAGATATACTTTGCTTTGCTTTATTCATTTTCTCCAGTCCAAACAAAGGAAAAAAAGTTTGGTAGAAAGTTATTTTTTTTCCTCGTATTTTTCCTCTAATCCAAACAAGAGAAAGAAAATGACTTTCCTTCTCATTTTTTTCCTCCTCATTTTTTTTCCTTTCAACTTTCTATCTACCTTATTTTTCAAGGTCCAAACAGGGCCTAAGTCTTCATTTAGACCTTGAAGAATTTGGTGGAAAGAAAAAAATTTGTAAAAGTTACTTTTTTTTCCTATTTGGTTTAGAGAAAATCACAAAGAAAAAATATGGAGGAAAGTTACGTGGAAAAATTGTTAGAAACAAGCGATAATTTTTCCTCATAAAATTGTGAGGAAAGTTTGAGGAAAGTTCCCAACCCCCTCCAACTTCACATTGCTTAAATGACATTAACATAATTCAAGTAGTTCATCAACATTTAAATTTTTCATCCAAATTCTTATATTTTTTCCTCAATCTAAACAAGAGAAAAAAAACTCATTTTCTCCTTATTTTTTTTCTTCACATTTTGTCCCTTCAATTTTTCTTTTCACCAAATATTCTAAGGACCAAACGAAACCTAGAACACTGAACTTATAGGACAAATTGGATTCCTCATCATCCATCGCATGACAATGGCAGTTGTCACAGCAAAATAAACATGTGAAGATCTTGATATCAACTCAATTGGTATCGGATCGATTGCTCAGCACTCGCGCCCCATCATTGATTCTAAGATCATTGATGATGATAATCAATGATGATTTTGTTTACTTTCTGTTAGGAAATTAGAGCAAGCTAATAGCAGAAGCGATAGGATGAAACAGATATTCAGAAATTTAAAGAACGAAAATAAGAACAAAGCAATAACACACAAGATTTACGTGGAAGCCCAATGTTAAAAAAACCACGGACGGCGACGAGTACAATCAATCTAATATATGAGCAGAGAGAGTACAAAGCGATCGCAATCACAACAAGTGATTCGATCCAATAGCAGGATTATAATCTCTCTTGTAATCTCTCTCAAAACTCTCTCTACCGCTCAATGTGTTTTTGTGTTTTGGTTATGGAACTCAGGATGATTTTAGATTCTAGGCAAGGTCTCTTTATATACAGTCTAGAAGTCCAGGGTTTGACTCCTAGAGGAGAACCCTAACCGCTAAGAAGACTGTACGCCAAGACTCAAACCCTAGCCGTCTCTTTGATTTTGGGCTGCGAAATCCAACAATCTCCACCTTGGACCAAAATCACCAACAATCACCAATTCTGTAGCACCGTCATTGCACCCCGAAGGGTGATGGCCCCCCGAGGGGCAATGCCCTGAAGGGCGCTCAAATACTGGGCATGCCAACTAAGTCCAAGCAATGCTTGAACTTAGCTCTGGGAGATGACTTATATGAACCTTTCTTCATATAACCTATCATAGTAGATGCTTGCAAGGCAGAGAGGCTTTTATGCCTCAAACCCTTCAGTAGAATCCGACTACCCTTCGAGACCTTCAGAACTCCACCTTTAGCTGAATATTTGCACTCCTTAGATTCAAGGGTGCCTAAAGAGATGAGGTTACGCTTCAAATCAAGAACATGACGAACATTCGATAAAGTCCTGACAACACTGTCATGGGTCTTGATTTTAATAGTACCGATTCTAGTTACATTACATTGGGCATTATTGCCCATGTGAACAGCAGTTGAGTCAACTGGATCATGTGTTGAAAACCAATCCTTGTGAGGACACATATGATAGGTACACCCAGAATCAAGAATTCAATCAGAATCGCTCCCCCTTTCAATAGAGGTAGCAAATCAGAATCAGATTCAGCAAATGAAGTTTCAGCAGGCTCATGAGAATTGTCTTCTTCTTTCTCCCTCTTCTTTTGCAGTTGCCAACAATTAGCAACAATATGACCCAATTTACTATAGTAATTGCAGGTCTTACCAGTGTGAGGATTTCTAGACTTAGAATGGTTCTTAATCCTATTACCGTTCTCCTTTTCAGCTATTTTACCCTTACTACTAATCCCTCAGCAGATTCAGCATGAATGTCAAGATCAAACTTCTCCTTAGACAACAGGTTTAACTTAACATCCTCGAACGATATAGTATTAGAATTACTATATAGTATGATCTCCTTAAAGTATTTATAGGGGGTAAAAACACAACAAGTAGGATAGCCTTATCTTCATCTTCAATCTTTACATCCAGACTCTCCAAATCAACAAGCATAGAGTTAAACTCATTCAAATGTTTTTGAATAGGAGTACCTTTAGCCATACGAAAGGTATACAACCTTTCCTTCAAACAGATCTTGTTGGCTAGACTCTTCGTCATGTAGAGTTCCTCCAGCCAAGCCTAAAGACCCACTGCAGTTGTCTTATCAAGTACCTCTTGCAAGACATATGGTGCCAAGCACAACTGCATGGCAGAAAGTGCCTTCAGCTCCATTTCCTCCCATTCCTCGTCTGTCAATGATCCACGCCTCTTCTTTTGGTCTGCTGCCCATTGTTCATCGATCCTCATCTCAAGTTTTGTATAAGGTCTTGAAAGAACCTTTTACAACCCATGCTGGATGAGTACCGCTCTTATCTGTAACTTTCAGTAATTAAAACTAATCTCCCCATCAAATTTTTGAATATCAACCTTCATAATTAAAGACATCCTAAACCAAAGCTCTGATACCACTTGTTAGGAAATTAGAGCAAGCTAATAGCGAAAGCGATAGGATGAAACATATATTCAGAAATTTAAAGAATGATAACAAGAACAAAGCAATAACACACAAGATTTACTTGGAAACCCAATGCGGGAAAAAATCACGGATGGCGACGAGCACAATCAATCCACTATATGAGCAGGAAGAGTATAAAGTGATTGCAACCACAACAAGTGATTCGATCCAATAACAGGATTACAATCTCTCTTGTAATCTCTCTCAAAACTCTCTCTACCTCTCAATGTGTTTTTGTGTTTTGGTTATGGAACTCAAGATGATTTTAGATCCTAGGTAAGGTCTGTTTATATATAGTCCAAAAGTCCAGGTTTAACTCCGAGAGGAGAATCCTAGCCGTCAAAAAGACTGTACGCCAAGATGCAAACCCTAGCCGCCAAGAAACCCTAGCCGTCTCTTTGATTTTGGGCCACGAAACCCAACACTTTCAATTGGTTTTTAAACTTAGAATCATTAGTTTGACGAAATTAATCGGGTTACTGTAAAGTTTTCAACTTTCAGACCAACACCATTGTTGTAGGCCCATATTTATAGATCTAATAATATGACGTAATTTGGACTAATAATTTTTTTGGGGGGAAAATGGACCATGGACAATATGATATAGGGGATGGGTTTTAAAAAAATTCAAAGATTACCATATATGGTAACTTAAGCCTATAGACCTGAAACTACTCCATCATTTTATATCAACCCCCTTCCCAATTTCTAGTGATTAGGTTTTGTGTTTTGGTTAATTCTATTTTCAATTTTAGTATTATATATTAATGCATTGATTAGTTATCTGATTTCATGTTTAGTTTTTGTTTTTATATTCTGCAGTTTGTTTTCTCTTTCATTTTTTTCTAGAAAATTCTTAAATAAATTTTATGGTGAATTAGGTTAATTTATTCTATCTAGACTATTTATGCAATTTATTAGATAGTTCTTTGCAATTCTAGATATTAATTTTCTGGTTTGTTATTTTTTGTTTTGATTTTTGGTATAATTTGTTTAATTTATTTTTTTGAATGTTCCAAAATAATTGGGTTAAGTATATATTATTTCCTTTCCAGAATTGTTTTTCAATCATTTCAAGGTATTAATGCATAATTTCTATGATTTTTAATCGCTTAGTTCAGTTTATTTGAGTCACTAAGCCAAAAACTACAAAAATAAGAGTAGTAAATTTAATTAGATTTAAATCTGCATATTATATTATCTTTCCCCGTGATATGATCCCAACTTATCTATACTATACACTTATTGATAAATCAAAGTAGTAGCCTAATTCGTAGTAGTATGACAAACTAACAGGATAACAGTAAATTGGGGATAACAAAATCTGGTTTGTAAAGAATACTCAACGGACAAACTCATATCAAGGTATAATCACAAATTACAAAGATTAAATTTTTATAGAATTCAATTGATTTGAATTGGGTACAATCTCTATGAATACAATCCTCTAATTCTTTCTCTTTCAAGGATGAATTTTCTAACCTTTCAATAAAGAGGGGTAGGGGACCTATTTATAGGAAAACCTCCCTCTTGAAAGTCAAGACAAGCCTTAACTTGGGTTTTGAGCTTTGACCTAGGTTTTGGGTCTTTTCAATTAGGCTTTACCCTAGACTACTTTGACTTTCATTTGTTTGACTTTGATTTTGACTTGGGAGTCTCCCAACCTTGTACTGAGCACCGACTTGGAAGTCGCCTTGAACTTTGACCAGACGTTAACTTGAGAGTCGATTTTGACGTTTGACTTGTAAGCCGACGTAGGTCTTGAACGTTGACCTTTGACCGCACCTTGACTTTGACTTTTGACCGCACCTTGACTTGGACGTTATTCGAGTTTCAGGTCGTGACTTGACTTGGTAGTCGTCTTGAACCTCGGTTTGGGCTTTGACTCGAATTTTGACTGAGTTCAGACTTAGGAGTCATCTGCACTTCATCTTGGATTTGAATTGTGAGTCTATTTTGCGCTTGACTTGTGAGTCTTTTGGGTCTGATTAAATTAATTAAAAGGGTTAGCCCAATTAACTAATTTAATTTAATTTTGTACGACACGAATAAATTTTCAGTGCCTACAAATTGCCCCCTCGAGACAAGATCACGCGCTAGACTTGTCGTTTGAGCGTAACCGACATCTCGATTCCCTTTCATCATATGTTCATGACAAATGCCTTAAACATGCCATGCTTTGATTCGCCTTTCCTTATTTTTTTTTGAAAGTTTGAGCAATTGATATTTTCTGTCAAAGAATTAGGAGAACAACGGGTTGGGTCTCATGGATTAGGATGAAGACAAGGTCATGGCCCAGACATGCTTCCCTAATCCTCTTTCTCTTTGTTTTGCACAGGCCAGGCCTGGCTTGCATCTTCAAACTGCCCCCTTCTTTTTTTCTTGTAAATTTTATGTGATTGGCCCGTTTAGCTTCACTTAAGAGTCATGTGAGGGGCGCATGACCCCGGCCTGGCTTCTTTATTTTTTTCTCTTCTCTCTTTCTTTTGGCTTGGGCTGGGTCCGTTTCTCTAACTTCCTTACAGATCTAGCTTGACTTTTTATTGAGAGCACGCGAAACTCACGTGCCTGGGGGCATTGTTCCCCTTTCTTCCTCACTTGCTCAATCAGCATAGCCCAGGATGCCCTAAATCAGCACCTTCTTCCTTTTCATCATTCTCCAGCCACCAACGCACAACACCCAAGCACTGAAAACTCGGCTTACGTTGTACTACATCTGCTGGTGGCATCGCTTGGTGGAAGCTTCCTATTCCTTCATCGTTTGTACAGCTTAACTCCCCATTTGAGTGGTTCAACATTTGCATTTATTAAAGGTCTAAACTTTCTTACTCCTTCCTCTGCCACAGAGCACGCCTCTTTCATTGCCCATACAGTTGTGATCTGAAGCCTCTCTTTCTCTGCCCAGGAAGCTTTGCCCAAGAAACCGGAGCCCCAGATGTTGCTTGTTACTGATTCATGATGCTGCTACTTTACAAGGAAGGCTACCCCTAAAGGCTTGGTCTTTGCCACCATTTTTGACCATTGGGTCTAAGTGAGGTATGAACTCTCTCACCTCCCCTCCTCTCTTTTTTTTTTTTGGCTCTTGTTTCTGGGTTCATTTAGATGCTTGTTTTCTTTTCTTTTTTATTCTGAATTAGCTTTGGCCTCTTAATGTATGACTCATGTTGCTATTGCTTTGCCTTTGTGAAACGTCCTTGCCCACTTTGTGTTTTTTTTTTTTTTTTGAGTTGCTGGAATCAGCTCCATGGTTGAGATGTTAGACTTGAGATGAGTAAAACAACTTGTTTATGGGCTTTCATTTCATGATGCTTGCTCGTTCAAGATCCCAGAGTTTGTTTTTTTTTTTTGGTTGGATTTTTTTTGGGAAATGATGCACATCATGAAAATGAATGAGGAAGGGAATGATAAGCACGACCATAATCTAGGCCTGTGTGAGGACGAACAAGAATCATGAAAAAGGGGAAAGTTTGGCCTCTGTTTCTTTGTGTGCCCCTGCTTCGTTCCATTTCTATGTAACAATGGAAAATTAATGTCAAATTTTCCCAAAGTGTTGCTTTGCTTTTCCTCTTTTTATTTTTGTTTGTAGATTGGTGCCTTTATTGCTGTTTGGTTCCTCCTTGTCTGGGCTTCCCATATGCTTTGCCAAATTGTTGCTGTTATTAACCTTGATTCATTTTCCTTGAATGTGAAAGCCAAGTTCTTTTCTTTTCTTTTTTTTTTTTGGGATTGAACAGCTTGAATAAATCAAAATATCAACCTTTTGGACTAAAGCCCCCTTTTTTTTGGTGTGAGGCCAAGCTATGCGAAAAAATGAGGAAAATTTTGTCTTGCTCGTAAGCCCTAGTTTGCTTGTGACTTGACCTTTTATTGAAATTTGCAATGTTGTATCTTGGCCTTGAAAGAATTGTCATTTTCTTTTGACGACCATGAGTAATGGAGGCGGTAACTTTGACTGAAATGAGACCAAAGGAAGCCACTTCATAGTCTTGAAAGTCTTCTCATGCCTGCTTGAGCCGTTGTAACATCGCATTCATTTATTGTTGCATTTGCGCGCATTACGACGTCATGCTCACTTGTTGAAAGATCGCCTTTCTGTTGCTTGTGCCTTTTTTTTAAAACGCCGAGACCCCTTTTCTTTTCTTTCCCTTCTTTTTTTTTTTTGGGTGCTGTTGCTTGTGCAGGTTGAGGAGCCATTTAAAGAACCACTCGCGACACGGTTCGCTGCTTAGCCAAGGACCTTGAACGGAACTAATACGCATAAAAGTGGTATGAAGACCTGAAGAACCACACTTGCGATATAGTTTGTTGCTTGGCTTTGGGCCTTGAACGGAACTGATACACACGGAAGTGGTATGAAGATTTGAAGAACCACACGAAGTGATATGAGCAGTGAGGAACAGCTAGCGCGGCAATTAGCGAATATCTTGATTGATTTTGCTTTACGCTTCTCCCTCCTTTGGTATTTATTTTATCTGGATGCCGCTTTGTTTACTGATTTCTTTCCTGAAAAAAGAATTTAACTTTGTGTTTTCTTCTATTTTTAGGTGATTCATAATGGTGCAAGTCGCGAGGAGAAGCTTGGTGGCAGAAAAATGATGTCTTTGATCTCTTCTCTTTCATGCCGCCCCTTTTTCTTTGTGTGTGATGTGTTTAATTGCACTTGATGATTTGCTGAAGCTGCCTACATACTTATGGGTGCTTGCAATTTCCAATAAGATCAAGTTTTTATGTAGTTCAACTAAGTATCCTTTTTTCATTTGTTTCGCCGTTCACAGTTTATACTCTTGCAGGCCAGGAGTAGTGCAAAGTTTTTTTTTTTTTTTGGGGCTTGAGTGAACAGTTTATACTCTTGCTCAGGAGTTAGCATTTTCTTGATGTGTGTGAAGAGTTTAGACTCTTGCTTGGAGTCTTTTTTTTGAATGTGTGAACAGTTTAGCCTCTTATTTGGGAGTCTTCTTTTTTGAATGTGCGAAGAGTTTAGCCTCTTGTTCTGGAATCTTCTTTTTTTAATGTGCGAACAGTTTAACCTTTTGTTCGGGAGTCTTCCTTTTTGAATGTGTGAGCAGTTTAGTCTCTTGTTCGAGAGTCTTCTTTTTTCAATGTGCGAATAGTTTAACCTCTTGTTCGGGAGTCTTCCTTTTTGAATGTGTGAACAGTTTAACCTCTTATTCGGGAGTCTTCTTGTTTGAATGTGCGAACAGTTTAGTCTCTTGTTCGGGAGTTTTCCTTTTTGAATGTGTGAACAGTTTAGCCTCTTGTTCGAGAGTTTTCCTTTTTTGAATGTGTGTGAACAGTTTAGACTCTTGTTTGGGAGTCTTTTTTTTTGAATGTGCGAACAGTTTAGCCTCTTGTTTGGGAGTCTTCCTTTTTTGAATGTGTGAACAGTTTAGACTCTTGTTCAGGAGCCAATTCAGCATTTCCTCAATGGAGCGCATTGACCCCTTGGCTCGCGTCACGGTTGGAAAAAGCTTACTCCTTAGTTCTTTCTTTTGAACTGGCCTTAGCCCCTTGGCGAGTGAGAATTAGGACGCGCCTCTTTACTTTCAGCGAGTCATCCACCTTCACATCCAAAGTGGAAACACGCTTCATGAGTGAAGGAATTAAACTTTGGACTTCATTTGTTTTGCCAAGGCGGCTGAACGCTGAATCTCTTTTTTGCGAGGGCAGTACGCTTGATGACGTCTCGCCTATCTTGATTCTGGCGAAGACCAACGGTTTAGGTTGCTCATTCTTCTTCAACCTATGGAAGACAGAGGGCTTCGGGATTTTACCCTTTCCAATCATTCTAAACATAGAACGGCGTTGGCGCGATGTTGACAGCTGTAACCTGTCGAACATCGTCGTTTTACGGTTGGTTTTGGCATTTTCATCCTCATTATCATCAACTTCTTCAGCTGTGATATATTGAGTGAGGGCTTGCTTGTCCTTGCATCGTCCCGAGATCCTCATAGGTTGCGGCAGTACATAGCTAAGACCAACTTTAGGCATTGCAGCGTTGCCCCCTTGACCTTGTACGACCCTTTGCGCGCTGTCAAGTCCGTAGGGATTACCTTTGATCACATATCCCAAAGATGTTGGCTGGCTGAAGTCATGGCTGGGCCTCTTCAATAGGATCACACCCATCGCTGATGCGCATATTTGACAACTCTTCTTGGAGCGAGCCTTTAGAAGAGACAACAAAACCAGGGAGAGAAACCTTGGTTAATTTGCTTGGGTTCACCCTAGGAACTGAAAGCACACCCTTTTCTTTCAGAACGCACCAACTTGCTTCATTGAACTTGCATTCAACCTTGGTTGCACTTATAGGTTTTGTACATTTAAAGACTGACGCCGCTGAATTTGCCATGACATTTGCTTGCTTGGTGGACGAGACTGAAATTGTCCCCCCATTCTTTTCTTTCCGTTGTTGTTGTGACTGGATGCTGCCATCACCACTTTTTTCAGGAGAGACGTTCAACTCTTCATTTGTTTCATCATCGTCAATTTCGAAACATGAAGTTGTATAGACAGCCACACTGTCAAAGAAGTTTTTTGTGAAGCATTCTTCTGAGCCCTCTAGTACTTCAACATGATCCATTTCAGAATCTGACTCATCAGCCTCTTGCACTGTGGCGTGGCCAACTTCTGCTGTTTCATCCAAATCTAAAATAATTCTTCCTTCCTCAGCCAGTCGTATGACGTGCTCCTTGAGTGTAACGCACTTTTCAAGAGGGTGGCTAACGATTCTATGGTACTGACAGTATTTAGGGTTGGCGGTCCTTCCAACTTCTTCTGGCCGCTTTGACTCGGGCAATTCGATGACACCTTTTTCGAGTAAGTCGTCTAGCATGCCTGATAAATCTGAGTCAGAAAATGGATATTTCTTTTCCTGAAGTTCTTTTAGTGTGGGACGCTTATTTGTCACAATTTTGAACGGCGATCTCTTCTTGCCCCCTAGTTTTGGCTTTTCCATAATGCGAATTGGTTGACTTGTAGAGGTGGACATCGCTTCTTTGGTCGTGCCCTTAGAAAAATTAACATTCTTCTCGAATTCAACCTTGTCCCTTTTTGATTCAATAGAATAGAAGGAGTTGGCGCGACGGCTAGCTATTGTCACCTCTATATCATGCGCCTTGATTGCCCATTCTTGAAAAGTCCTCGGTTTGCTCATTTGTAGGACGTACAGCAAGTCCCAGTGCATGCCTTGGGTGCACATTTCGATAGCGGATGCTTCAGACAACCGATCCTTGCACTCGAGGCTTAGTGCGTGCCAGCGGTTGATGTAATCAAGAATTGGCTCGTCCTTCCACTGTTTTGTGTTTGTCAGCTCAATCATGCTGACTACGCGCTGAGTGCTGTAGAACCTGTTGAGGAACTCTTACTCCATTTGTTCCTAGTTATCAATGGACTCGGATTCCAAGTTTGTATACCAGTCGAACGCAACTTCTTTTAGAGTACGGACAAACTGCTTCATCAGTCGGTCTTCTGATGTGCCAGCATTACTGTACGTCTCAATGAAGTATGCTACATGCTGTTTAGGGTTGCCCTTGCCATCGAACTGGTTGAACTTGGGAGGCTCATAGCCATGGGGCATACGCAGCGCGTCAATCCTCTTTGTATAGGGCTTTGTGTACAAGTGGGTCTTGTGAGACCCTCCTCCTAGCTGAGCCT